>CAVLJG010000005.1:60959000-61168727 GCA_963669975.1 Acanthoscelides obtectus
CGCCTCTGGTGGCGGATTTTGGAAGTTTTGAGACCGAATCCCCATAAGACATCTACTTATATGATAGTTTATCAAGCAGTGTAATACATAAAATGACTCATTATTCTGTGGTTTTTTTTGAGTTTATTTAAGTCAGCTTTCAAACAGTTCAATGTTTGAGTAAACTTGCTTGTATTTGTACATTTGTAGAAAAGAGGATGATCGACTGCTACCTCAACTTATTCCTTGTCACACCTTTTAGATAGTGATGAGAGGTGAGGCGAAGGGAAGAGCGGCGACAACTAATTTGTCATTTGCAGGCGTCAAACGTGACACGTCGCTACCCTTCGCGTTGCCTCAGTGTGTGGGCTGTTGGCATCTTAAGGCTTCGCTGTGTATGTAATCGAATACAGAGGTCTAGTAGCTTCAAAGCTTGTCCATTGGAGACTACCAATAACCAATATACGCCTAATAAGTATTTTAGCTCTACATGTCAATATATCAGTTTTAAGAAATCAGCTGGAAGCCATACTCCACCTTCCGTAAGGCGCACTTTATTGAAATTAATTTTTTTGTTCAGCAGTAGCGTCAAGAACACATGCAAGGAGTTGACAATTCAAAACGCAGATTTGAGATTTTTTTGTGTGATACCATAATTAACCCCTTCGTACATACGAGTATAATGAATTGCTACTATACTATGATTGATACAGAAGGGTAGTCTTCTTGACACGCCGCTGACAAATACCCTCCTTCACGTATCGCCAAGTCACGCGTTCGTGCTTGAACATGGGCCTTTTGGCCATCCAACAACGACAAGACGAAGTGATTGATGCTTACGCCGACGGCATAGTAGGCCTTGGTGAAAAGTGACCACCTGTTGACGCAACACGCCTACGGTGGCGGCACGACGGCGGTTTGCCGCCCTTAAATATACATCACGTGTGATGGTGTGCGGCTTACCACACGATCGTCATATGTATGGTGTTGCTTGGGGAGGAAAGGGTATACGCATAGGTTCATTTTTATGAGCATTTTAGATGGCACTTGTTTATAAGTTTATAAATGAAGGAAAACATTTGCCTACCGGCTGTAACAAGAGCAACGGAAAAGGTCAAAGGCAGGTCTATACTAACTTTGAACAAGGAGTTTTATGGTGACCCTAGATTTCATACTGACTCTCAAATGGAAAGTCTCCTTTTTGACATCGGCAATTGAAAGAATGGAAAACATCCGAATATTAATTCTAATCTGAGATCAAGGGCATCTCGTAAGGTCAAATATGTGAGACTAGAGAACATTTTCAAAGGTTTAGCGGGACTATTGATCTAGAAAATTCAACAGAATCCATTGAACTAACATACTTGTTCAAAGTTGATAAATAGCTGATCTTTACCTTTTTCAAACATACCTATCTGTTACACCCGATATAAGAACAAATAAAATATTCTTGTACTGGCGCTCTATTTATTTGACAAATGTGTGATGAAGTGAATGAATTAATGACATAAGTTGAGAGGTAGTCCGAAAACATGTTAGTGCCAAACTATTCGATGAGGGCAGGCATCCATGCAAAGCCTTAAAATCCAGCAAACAAAAGAGTGTCCTAAGTTTAATCGCTTGAAGAACCTGTGTGCCTAAAATGTTGGCCTTTCACGCTACAGTTTCTTAGCTAACTGTGCACCGAAAACTATCCTTCCATGCTTCATAAATATCGTCCGAGCATATTGTGGCTTAACTCGATTTCTACCAGTATCATATATCACTAAGGAAATTTTAACAGACTTGGATTTCACGAACTGTGATTTAGTAAATGATATATCGAAATTTAGAATTACGACTAGTATCAAAAACCGTGAAAATGCGCGTCTTGATTACGACTGCAGGGCAACGGCGAAAAGCATCACGCCAGCCGCTGCAGTGAAGAATCGAGGTCCAGCGTAAGATGACTATGACCTACAAGCGAGATACCGCATTATAGGAATTCTTAATTTGTCCCATGTGCGGTATTTTGCTAAACATATCAGTATACCCACAACATTTCCTTGTAGATTTCTATGAGCAAGCGACAATACGGTCTGCTATCCAGATAATATTTGGTCTCAGCGTGAAGATCAATTTTGCATCTTAGTCATGTTTCATCATTAATATCATTTTCGGAGACGATACTATAATATAACACACAAGATTGTTAAAAAATATCTGACGGTGTTAGTAATAATTATGGCTCCAACTTGGACCCCCATAAAGTAGCCTAGATCATGCTGATGTGTAGCCAAGAAGCAAGAAACAACTGTCAATGGTTGGCTGACTTTTTGGCCAAACAGTCGAAAGCATCAGGTTTAGTTTAATTCAATGTCAAGTAGACCACGTCTACTTTACAGTCATAATCGTCGGATGTCTAGCGGTCACGTGGTGACTGACATTTTGATTTCTACATATTGTAGATTCAAAAGCTGCACATTTAAGCACTACTTATGTATGTGTGTTATTTGAGAATGACTCTTCTTAAGGCAACAAATAATAATCGCATTTAGTATTTCCGATCTGTTATGACATTTGTTATTATTAGACTACAGTGCAAAATAAACAGGTCTTTTTAAATTTTCACTCATTTAGATCGGTCGGTCCGTTAGCATTATTTTACCTTCGGAATTTTTGAAACAACTAAAACCATTTTGACAAAATTTGGGAAGCATTAAGCTACAGGGTTATTATAATAGTTTTATATTCTGAAAGACAACTTTCGATAAAAAAATCGCAAGATTAGCCAACCTAACTAAATGAAATATCCTTGTCTCCCTAAACATAACAACACCATACGCAAGCCTTCGGGCCAGCCTAAGGACATTTGTGTCTATCGGTGTACCGTAAGCATCTAAGTCATTGAATATTTCACTAGAATTGCAGTCAACCTTGCATGATAGGTCCAGCATAATTTATTTTTATCCAAGTTCTGGTAATGGCAATAAAATTACAGAAGCTGTTTTGTTAATCAGCATGTGTCTAATCAAAGTCTTTCTTGCATTTTGCTAACTGTTAAATGGGTTTTATAGGTATTGCTGCACACTTTTAAAAATTAACAGAGTGGCGGACGACTTAGTAGAAAAAAAAGCGGAATAAATCCAGTCCGTTACCAATTTGTATTAATGTGATTTTGTAAATTTTCTCTAATATTTACTGTATTCAATTTTTTGTTTATTTTGAAGCTCAGAAGTTTTGAGAACCAAGACATTTTATGAGTTGTAACACACATGTACCAATGATAATACTCAAGGAGAGTTTTTTGTGACTAGAAGATTTTCAGTTCGTACAAATAAATATAGATCATTTGGGTAAAGAAGTTTACGAATGCGAGAAAAGTACTGAGTCAACTTACTTCACATAGCATTTTCTACATGTATGTTTCTTACAATTTAATTTACATCGACACATGTTGAAGCTATGACTATGCAAAAAACTGGTCATATATCACGCCACTTTTCCATTCTCCCCTAAAAAAGCGTGAGACTTCTCGGGCAGGAAAGGGAAATCGTGATAACACACGTCTGGGAAACGTTTTCCTTCCGGTTGGTTAGCTTCACTTTCACAGAATATCTTTATTGGCGCGCTACGCCAGCCATGAGACGATGTTTTCCGGTAGAACAGACGATTTTCTACACATTACACGCCCAGTGGTATACAGGTTCTCTCAGTCAGGAATCGATTGACCTTAGATTGTTTAGCAGACATAGTTTGTACAAGACATAATGGATTTATTAGGACTTTAGGTTCTGTCTACATTTTGAAAGAATCTGTTTAAAGTTTTGTAGTAGTCCTTTTATGTGTTCAAAACAATACAAAGATTTCGCTTAACTAAATGCTTCCAGGTAGAGAAGTACCTTTCTAGAATGAATTCAGATATGAAATATAGTATATATTATATATATATATATATATATATATATATATATATATATATATATCCTTAAATTTCTTTGAGTTGAAGGCAAAGTTTTGCATAAGTACACTGTTACAACTTGAACTCGAGCTTTCGATGGTTTGTGCCATCATCGTCTGGAGCTAAAAACAATTTGTGAAAAAATAGCAACAATAAACAATTAAAAGGAAAATAATTACTTACTAAGTCGGCGACATTGTGGCTGAAACTGTTCTTAAACGACAGTGAAAGGTAACACATAGTCAACGACGAGGTTTGATTAAAACTATAGCTATGGTTTTTAAACTACTGGCTGATTTGGGAGAACTTGAAGAATTATCAACTATTGAAAAATCCTTCGAGATTTCATCTTTCCTAATAACCACATTATCTAACACGTGCTGGCCGACTGACACTCTCCAGTGGCATATGAAGTGTGACATTGAATTTATTGAACCGTGTTGCCTACTATGCAGGAAGTTCCGTAAATTAGTACGAGGGGGTGTATTTTGTAATCGGATGAAGTTCAGAGTTATTTTAAAATTAATAAATGTTATTGTGGAAGGAGTGTGATTTGGATGTTATCCTACCACCGAGCTCGGTAATATGAAGGAACTTTCAAACTTAAGGAAAGATGATTTGGAGCAAACTTATTTTAATTTTGAGTATAGATAGTGAAAATTTGTGTAATTAGAGCGATTATAGAGAAAGGTCGATGTTAGGAGAGATATGGTGCTTTTCCAATTTTTCGCAGTTCAATAAGTATGCATAAATGACGCTAAGTTGCTTGATATCAGCTTTGTTGTTCATGCAGCTGTCTGTCAGGAAGATATGTGACATCTACAGGAACAAACGTTTTAATAGATGGTTTTTTATACGCCCTGTAAGGAGGGTTTGGATAAAATTGTCACATTTGCGAGATTTGTTGGCGAGAAAAGGAAGTTGACCCAGGAGGATCAACAGTCGACGCAGTTCCACATATTATGAGGAAAGAGCTGAGCGGTGGCGGAAACCAAGCAGGAGCAGAAAACGACCGAAAAACTGATGCTGATTTTAGACGACCAAGCGAGGCAGATTCGAGGCCTAATGGAAACCATCAAGGACCAGACAGCCAAAATTGAAAACCTGATCGCCCAGGTAACAATATTACTAAATTCAAAAGAATCTCCTAAAGAACGGACAAACACCCTAAAAAGGCCACTGAGAAACGTTACTGATGATCATCTCACATCCACAGAAGCAGACGTACAGACCGAAGGATTTGTAAAAGCAAAATCAAGAAGGAGGTAAGGCGGCAAGGCTGATCGATCAACCCAAGACTTTTCTCCTCTTCCGAATACAGGATCAATTCCATTTCACACCTCCCCCAATTCATCAAACCGAAACACCATTAATGCCTCTACTACCAAGCCAGGGACCACGTTATCTACTTGTCAGGTGACTCCGTCAGCCGATGTTACTTCTCCTTCGTCATCTCGTCCAACCGTCGTGGCATCAACACAACCCTCACGACAAGTGCGCATAACCCCGATCGTCTTACGCAACGCGACGAGATGGCGTACTTTAAATTTCAAGTTTATTTCCCTAGGTATTAAAATAGATCGCGCGGTTGCCGTCGATGTGGGAATAAGGATTATTCCTAAATCCGAGGATGACTACCGTAAGATCGTTCGCCTATTCCGAGTGGAAGAAGTGCCCCATCACACTTTTCCTCTCCCTTCGGAACGGAACATCCATGCGGTACACTATGTGATTCCTGACGGCCAATTCGGTTTTCGGTCCGAGCATAGCACCGAGCTACAGTCAGTCAGGCTGGTGGAGCATGTCACCAGAGGGTTCACCCTCAGCATGAGTACTGGCATCTTGATTTTGGATGTCTCAAAAGCCTTTGACAAGGTGTGGCACGCGGACCTCCTCTATAAACCAATCCAAAAGGGTTTTCCTATTTGGCTTCTATAATTACTGAAATCCTTTCTTGAAGGAAGGAAGTTTCGGATCAAAATCAACAATGTTTTGTCACCAACATGGCTAGTACGGGCCGGTGTTCCTCAGGGGACCAATTCTTTATTCGCTTTTCATCCATGATGCCCCTTGCCCCAGCAACTGTGAAGTCTAGCTCTATGCTGACGACACTGCACTTGTCGCCCAGTCGTGTACTGGTGATCTGGTCCACGATGGGTTGCAGAATGCGGTGGACGAAGTTCTATAGCGGAATGGTGGCTGATAAAAATTAATCATTCGAAAAGCAGGCTATTTATTGTACCAAAAAACGTCGCGGCTCCCCAGCAGAGGTTTTTGTACAAATGGATGAATGGACAAATTCTGCCAAGTATCTCGGTGTCACCATTGATAAAGGCATGACCTGGCAGAAACATACAGCATCCATAAAAACAAAATTCCAAATTGCGTTTCGGCAACTATATCCTTTGTTATGTAGATCCTCCAAATTGGGTTCACATGCAAAGTCATCAAGTACTGCAAAGCAGAACTTTGCGGACAATTTGAAACGCTCCATGGTATGTCTCAAATGAGACACTACACAGAGACCTTGACATTCCTTACTTGAGAGATTATGTCAAGCTTCCGGCGCAGCGATGTTATAGTCAAGCGAAATCGCACATCAACATTCTGTTGCGTGACTCAGTGGACTACACAGTGGAGCAATTTCGTAAACATTCAAGGCCACGGCTCGCACTGTAATCAAGAGTTAGCGTGAATCTTTAGTAAACTCAAAATTACACTCTAACAAAACCGAATCAAAAACTTGTTTAGTTCACCTCAAAATTAATCGGTGTACCAAGTCAAAAAGCCTAGGTGTTTCCTCTTAAACTAAGCACATCTGTTTTTCTTTACTCTTCTCATTTTTTCTTCTCTTTCCCTTTCTCTTTTTCCTTGACTTTTTCTGGTGTCTGGGCAACCAGGACTGACAGATTCGACTAACGTCGTACATTAGACAGTGGTCCTACGGACCGCCTAGATAAACAAATGACGAATAGTTAGTTAGATGGTTTCCTCTGTCTAGCACCTTGATATCATTGTATCCCATTTGATGCCCTGTGGTGTTGACACGTGAAGCCAGACCACACCTTTCTGGATGCAGCCTGGCATCAGTTTTATGTGAGGCTATTCAACCTTTTAGGGTTCTTCACCTGTGTAGGTGAGATTGCAGTTATTGTATTTGATGGAGTAGACAATGTTCGATAAGCTAAGCAGAGGAACTCTTTGTTTCATTTTGGAGAAAACATTGTTAATTGTAATGGAGGATTTGCGAACAATGCGATAACTTGAAGTATTGCAAAATCTAGAAAGTTTTGGTGTTAGGTCCTTAATATACGGCAGGACTGCAAAATTAGTTCTGGAATTAGAGAAAATATCTGTTTGTTAGAATGATTGTCATTGTTGTTGTTGGAAAGGTTTGCATTGTTGTTATGATTATTATGTGAAAGTGGTATAGCAGTAGGAGAGCTGAGAAAAATTCTGTTAATCAGGTATCTTAGATAAGCGTCATTCATGAAGAGTGTTAAGGGTTTGCGTGAGTTATAAAAATGGAAAGTACTGTCAGAAATGCTAATAACCCTTGTTTTCATTTGTTTCACCAAGTTTATATTTGTCTTAAGTTTGTGGTAGGACCTGAAGTTCAGGAATCTGCCTGATGCCATAGGCTCCATGTGCCAGTCTACCAATAAGATATTGTTGTTTCGGATGTTCTTTGAGTCCAGGAATGGAACTGATTGACTATCATCGTCTTTTTCTATGGTGAATTGAATATAGGGATCATAGCTGTTAAAAACGCCTACAATACTGTTCAAAGCTTCAACAGCTACGTAAACAATGATGTCGTCTACGTATTTTTTTATAACGAAAAGGTTATAGGGCAATACTGGAATAACAATTTCAAGCAGGTCAACCATTACATATTCTGCTAAAATTGGTGATAACACTGATTCCATTGGACAACCAGGTGTTTGTGAATAGGTTTTGTTGTTAAAAGTGAAATAATTATTATCAAAAAGATATTCTAAGATGGTGAAAAAGGATTCCAGATTCCTGCACTGACATATTAGATCCCAATGTTTGTGAGTGGATCTGACGTAAGCTTCTAGGTAGATATTACTGAATAGTGACACCACATCGAGACTTGCGATAACATATCCAGGTGGTATTTGCAACCTATTAAATTGTCGAGATACATCAAAGGAGTCTTTAATGTAGTATTCACCTTTAAAGTGGGCTGACTTAAGAAGTATATCTGAAACTAATGAGGATAAAGCCTGCGTAGCTGATCCAATTGATGCCACTATAGGTCTTACTGACAGTGTTGGTTTATGTATTTTAGGAAGGGACATTTTTGGTGAGACTGAGTTGTACGTGGTTAGTGATTTTTTCGGGTCTTGGTTTATTTGTCCAGTGTTGAACAGCCTATTAACAATGTCATTACAACCTTTTTCCACTCTTGATGTGGGGTCTATATTGATTAAGTTATAGGAAGGATCATTATTAATTAAGTTGTTGCATAGATCAAAATATTGTTGACTGAGCATTATTACGATGACATTTTTTTTTTGTCAGATCGCGTAAGCATTAGTTCGCGATGTTCTTTGAGTAATTTTTTAGTTTCATTCAATAAGTTGTGATAGAAAGAATGTCTCTTTTTTATGTTATTGTTGTGGTAAAGGTTTGTAATGATATTCGTGGAACGAGTTGTGAAAATGTTCCTATTTGTCTCATCATTGATGGAGGAGGCTATAATGTCCACATCAGCTAGAATGGACCTGATTGGGATGTCCCTGTTAATGATCGGTTGAACACTAAACTTTGGACCTAGTGAAAGAAATTTGGAAATGTTATTGGGAGTGTTAATGTTACTAAGCTTCTTTACCCTGTTTGGTTGAGTGTCAAGCAAAGTTCTCACAGAGTCATTTATCAATTTGTCAAACTTGCGAATATTGGAATTTTTGATACTATGGAACAGTGTATTATAATGTCTTAATTTCCTAGATTCAAAGTTGTTGAAAATTAGAGGATTTGTAAAAGAAATTATATTCTTTTTTAATGATTTAAGGGAGGAATTGGGGTTCTTTAACTGTTTATGACAGGGGGAAATCTCTAGTGTTAATATATTTTCTCTTAACCTTTCAATTGGTATATTACTCCCATTATCTGCCAAGTGATTGTGTATGTGTATGATGTGATTGATAGATGTTAGTCGATGGGTGATGTGTGATGGTGAGATGCCATTTTTCCTACATTTGATCAGGAAGATCCGTCTATTCGTTTCGTGTGCTAATCGTTTCCTACATCTTATCCAGTCTTTCATCCGTCTGACCGTGTGTAGCCCATAATGTACCTCGATGTTGTTGAAGAAGCCCAAACGTATAGCCTTCAACCCAAAGAAATTTAAGGATATTTTCTCTTAACAGTTAAGGCAATTAACTATGAATACTATATATATATTATACTACACTTTAGGTACATGAAAAATTCCTAACCTCACTAGTGATTGGTTAAGTATGGGAAACGTCTGTTTTCAAACCCTCTAAGAAAGATTTTCCAGTATGCCCTAAAACAAAGTTGGTAACGTCGATAAAAGCATTTTGGAGTTGTTCACTTTTTTCTTGCTAAGATAAACTCTCCTTGACTATGCCTAATAATAATTATTGAAAACATGCAGGACACAAAAACGATGGTTGGTACTGAGGCAACTTTCGAAACCTGCAAAGTAGTTTCTCATTGGCATGATTAATAACCCTCTGTCAAAAGTAGTTTAAGAGCTATACAGCTACCAAGGATTACCAAACAAATAACAAAAGCACCAACGGAAATGAGTGACATAATATTTTGTGACGCATATATCATACATATATCATTCAAGAACTCATGTGTAACTAATTATTATATCTCCGTTTCAGGATTTTCCACGGTGTAATGCTTTCTTGTTAGTTGATTATTATTTAAATTCGTTTATAGATTTTAAGCATAGAACAGGTTTTAAATCTCTTAAGCCGGGTGTTTATAAGATTGTCAATAATTCATTCTCGTTTCCTGATCCATCGTATGTGAGTGCAGCTTATTATAGCTACTCGATGTTTCATCTCCACGTTTCCTTGGTGAATAAATAAAAATACAGATATGATGATAGTGCCTACGTCCGTATGCAGCACTGTTTTACGATTATAGGTAATCGTCAGCACGATCCAGGTGAGACAACGAACAAAATCAAAACTGGACAATCTGCGAAATAATAAAATGCAGCCATAGGTCAGAACTGTAATAATACCTCAGTTCACTTTAACTGCAAATTCCATATATGATCGCTAGGTGCCACCGATGCTGGCGAAAGTACATTGTGACTGTACTTCCTGGTCAGAACTAATAATACTGCTTTCGTCAGTGCAACCAAGCGTACATGCCGCAGTTTCCATCTTCTTGGATATCATCAGCAAGGTTCGGATGGGGCAGCGGAGGACAGGAGCGCAAAGTAAAATCTGTTAGAGATAGGAAGTTATTTGGGTATATGATAACACCAGTGCCACCCAACGACTGCTGAAGTTTACTATGTTGAACAAATGCTCTATTTAAGTTTTGCCACTCCGGCAACCTATTCAAAAATACAACGTAAAAATGCAGTTCAGTCTCTCGAGTTTAGCTAGCTGATGAATATTTCGCCCTTGCTTCCTGGTGGTCCTGGAGTAGGAGTCTTGTAGTACTTAAAGTCCCTTCTCTATTCTATATATAGGAGGAAGGACGATTAACCGAAATCGCAAAACTTAGACTCCATTACGCCTCCCGTACATCCTCTTCAGATATTTGCTACATTTGGTTGTCCTACGATCCCACAACTAGCTGCTGCTATCACTCGTGTTTTATTCTTAGAGTTGGACATGGAAGACCCATGTTGTAACTTTTGGTACATATTAGAATAAATACAGTGCAATTTCTCTGTCGTTATAGCAATGCGTCTGTATCAAGATATAGAACCCTATAAAATTAGCAGTCTCAGCCCAATTTGAGCCTACCCCGTTCCTTTGTTGATATTTGTATCGTGAACGCGGCTTTGCGTGTTTTCCGCACATTTGTCCCCTAGGGGATGCTGAACCCCCTTTCCGTGAACGCAGGGGGAGCACCTCGAAATAGTGATGAAATAGTCAACTGGGGCGACAATGGGAGGTCGAGCGAATGCGGCTTTGATGAAGACGACTGGCTCGCAAGGGACGAACGCGCCGTAGTCTCTGGAGTGATACGATGTTGTTCTCCTCGCATGTGAACAAGCAACTACGTAGGTCAACTTAGAAATAGATAATCATACGAAAACATTCAAATTTCTATGAAAAATGGCGCCAGGTATATTGACTCTGCACTTAGCAAACTTAACGACATATGACACATGATTAAATAAACAAACCAAAGCAATAGTAAGCAGCAGCAACAGTGGCGGCCGCAGTAGTAGACTCTTCGGTCTCCTGATCAGTCGCCGTGCGCTGTACGATTTTTTTACAAAAGGACACCGTTCACGTTTTTAAAACGCAGAATAGAAGTATTTCTGGGCCCAAAGCTCTTAGATGGACAGTCTATAAAAGACAAGGACAAACAAAGTTGACCATTCGTACCATACTGCAATGTAGTGCGAGTGTGATTTTTCTGAGCCATGGGAGTACATTTTGAAAATTATATTTTCTAAGAACTTTTTGACCACGTAGGGTAAACCTTCGAAACAATGTAATTAGTAGTGTTCTGAGCTCGTAAAATAAAGAGTATTAAAATTTTATTGACCATTTATAGAAGATCATTGCTCAATGTTCTTACGTCAGTGAGCAAATTGTCGATCCACTCGAAGTAACAAGTACATCTAAATAATCATATAATGTCTTAAGTTGAATACACCAAGGAATAGAGCAAGTATATGCGGTAACCTGCTTTTTCAACTATGACCAATTATACCTGATTTACAAAAAGTTATATGGAAAATACGAGAGCAATTTCAGTACATAAAAATATAACAAAGAAAGATTCTGTTTGATAAGGGCTTCTTCGAATTTTTCATTATGCTTGGTAGAAAGTTCCATCTCGATTAATATTCTTTTATAACATAAATACAGACGTATTGGGTTAATAGAATAATTTTCATTTCGAAAGCGGTGCGTTTGACTGAACAACTCCATGAAACAAGTTTTTTTGGCTTTAAGATCCTGATACTGCGTTACCAATATGATAAATAAAGCTTGTACATGTTAATGTGACTGTGGATAACGTATTTGCAAATATATTCGCATATTATCTAGAACCGTAATGTGAACTATCAAAGGCAGAAAAGTTTATGGATCACATCGTGGGAACGAAGTATTTTTCGACCTATGTGTGTATAATTTTTTCTATAATATGAAAAAATTTGTTTTTATCGTGCCGAATTAATCAACTTGCGTAACTATTTTGAAAATTAAATTAATTTACTGGACTTTTGTTGCCAAAAGAATACAGTAGTCTTTTTGAACAAATATACTTCCCATTCTTCATACTGTTCTTCTGGAAAAGTTAAGGTATGACCGTTATTCCGCAAAAGCACAAAATACCTTTTCCTGCGCAACACATTCTGAGGTAAAATTCATCTCAGGAAGAATTAGAAACATCACTAAAAATACTAGACACACCAACACTTGATAAATACATAGTTCTATCATAGATGGCCGGTTGTGGTAGATAACGATACGTTGCATAATAATTATACTTACTATAACTAGTACTACTCAAATTATGCAGAATAGAAAAATGATTAAGGCAAATGTGCAAAAGCGAGAAGATGATATGCTCATATTTAATGCAAAACTTCATAACCGGTCGTTTGACCTGTGATGGTATATTTAGCGTTTTAACGTATGGTCGGAAAAATCTAACGTGACATTTTATTTTCGGTGGTGGAACCAACATGGATCCCAACCCATTCACTGATAAAGAATGATCGATGTCGAAGCAGTGTTCAGCAGGACGATACATCTTGATCTGCCTTGAACCCTAGGGGGTAGTTGGTCATTCATACCCGCCAACATAAATAAAGTCTACGTAAAATTTAACAGTGGAGCATATAGCTACATACTATCAGCTTTTCGATGAGGGTCAAAAACTTCAGGGCATAATGGACACTTATATTACATTTTAGTAAAAAAAATATGGCAACTTTTGTGCTTTACTGACGTTTCAGGTGCTTATAAGGCTTCAGAGCCGTAGTCACGATATTTCGCCTGAAATGTTTAAAATTACAATTCATTGCTATTTTTCTTTTGAACGGTTTTGCCATATTTTCCATTTATCTTGATGTTCGATTTACAAAAAGCTTAGCTGTAACTCAAAAACCAGTCCTAGAAATCCTCATAAACCTTACATAAAAAAATGCTTGTTAAAAGGGGAATCAGAGAATGCAAAAATACACAGGGTATTCCATTTGAAATGTTTGAGTAACAGTTCATTTTGCGCTTTTGACTATCAACTATCCAAGGAACTGAAAAAGTAAATAAATTGGGAGAAAATGTGGAAAGCGAAAAATTTATTACACTGGCTATAAGAGTTGCAGTGGTGCGAGCTGTCAAAGTTGAATGTGTTTTTCGAGAGAAATTGCTTTGTTTGAAATGGCCTTTTCCAATCGTCAATATCTGAGCATTCTATCTAAGAAATGTATGTTAGGGACATCACGTAGTTATGAATTATCTTGTAGAGTCAGGTCTACAACTTTTGTATTCAACTTTTTTAGATAGCATGCGTAATAACAAAGATATTGACCGAGCCTATACCAAAAACTAACTCTATATATAGTTGTATATTCCAGAGCCTCACGGTATCTTGATGTACATGTCATATGAAATTTTTGCAGTCACAATGCAGGGACTTCCTGTCTAGAGACCTGGAGGCTATCACTGGTACAGTTTAGTGCTTTCTAACACAGTAGTGTACCTTGAATAACAAGAAGCACCCTAGCGCTCATCCAGTTTCGGTGGATGGCCGAGTTCTACAAAAGAGTCGTTCATTCCGGCTGGTCGGAGTCCAGATAACTCAGCACTTGATTTGGCATGAACGCATCTCGTCAGGAGCGGCATCTAGGTTATTTATTTAGGACTAAGAATTACTTTTCTCCACATGAACTCCTCACTCTGTACAAGGCCCAGATAAGACCTAGCTTCTAGTACTGCTCACATGTTTGGGGTGCTGCCGCCCCGACAACATTATCCATGCTCGATCCTGTTCAGAATAGGGCTGTCCGACTTATAGATGCCTTTTCTCTAACGGAGAGTCTCGAGATCCTTTCGCATCCACATGGCACTCTTCTACCATTACGCCAACCTGCCAGAACTGGTCGGTACGATCGCTTCTTTGTCCCTAGGGTATCAAGATATTGAAAAAATCTACTTGAGAAGGCTTCTTTTCCCAGTTCTACTAACCTTAGACAGTTCAAAACTCGGATTAACAATGTTCTCTAAGCTCCTCGTAGCAGCTGCGGTGCTCTAGTATTTAGACTTCTGCCAGCGCGGCTGCTTCGTTATAAAAAATCCTTTGCTAATTGTGTAAGACGTAAAAATAATGTGCAAATATCTCTGATATGAATAGAAATACTTCTCTTGAAATGAGATTTACTCTCCCCTACAGTACATTAATTCTGACTAACCATTCAAAGAGAAAAGATCTTGTTTTCCATTGTTCCAGGTGGAAAACACTCGCATTGCCAGGAAACAAACCCTGTAATCCTCTTTTCCAATTCAATTCAAAGGCACTCGGACATGATGTCATTCAGATGGTGAAAGAGAACAAGGTAAAAAATAGGTGGAGATATTTTTAAAGCATCGGAGTGGTGAGTGGCTTGTAAAACAGGCATGGAAATACTGGAAAACGGGTAAGTAACTGTGAAAAATGGGCTTACAATTGCGTACGGTGCTGAAGTATTATTTAAAGCTATTAACTTTCCTCTGCATTAATGAGTATTTCAACATTATTTAGTGCGAGAGCATAGAACAGCTGATTTGGAATAAATTCATAACTGCATGATCAAACGAACTTACCTCTAAGTGATGTTCGATCTTAATTATATGAAGTCCTCGTCGAATTAAATATTTAGAATACATATCGTAGTACCCTCGTAGTAGTACCCAACCGCCACGATTTCAAAGCGCGCACGCACCTTTCTACCCTCTGGCCGCCTATAAACCTTCATTTACTTCAAAGCCAAGTTGTTGCAACAATTGGGTGATACATAGATTAAGATCGAACATCACTTACAGGTATGTTCGTTTGATCATGTAATTATGTTCCGTCCTCGTCGAAGTAAATGTTTAGAATACAACTCGTAGATGTTCAAAGCTAGTTGCAACAGCATACTACGAGGGTGATTCAAATATGATCGAGACAAATGGTCTGACACTGTAGGGGGGTGTTCCAGTACCTCCCACCCCAATTTTGATATTGTATCGAGCGTGAAACGCGCAATATGAGGGCGCGCGTTATCCTGTACTTCTTGCTGGAATGCTCGTCCTTTTCGTGCGATAAGCCGGTTTCACGTCTGTTTTCAGAAGGTTAGAGTAGTATGCAGCATTGACGGACCGTTGGGTGCCCAGGAAGTCGCTGTACAGCAGGGTGAATGTTGTCTGGTGTGGGGCTGGTTCGCGGTCGACGATGATGCGGCTCATTCTCGACAGTTTCGCGACCATCCTTGAATACTTTGGCCCATTTAAACACAGCAGCCCTACTCAGGCACTCACTGATTTCGCAAACGCAGGAAAACTTCCGTGTTTTTAACGCCCTAACACACTAAAACACGAATGACAATACGTTGCGCAACGGTGGTTACCACTTGACCTTCACTCATGGTCGTTAGCACGCGCGTGAAACATGCGCTTCCGACAAACGCTGTGCTACACTGTTCGTAAGGGACCCAGCTATCACATACTCAAACCACGACGTTTAAGACATACATGCGCGCCATCTACAGCATTTGTCCCCATCATATCTGAACCGCCTTCGTACTAACGCTCTGCCATAGTAAACGATAGGTTGTACACCACTACACAAATTGTACGCAATGTATGTATCAACTACATGTACATTTCCATTGTAACAATTCAAGCTAAGGCTATTAGCAACAGGTAATAAGACGTACCTTGTTGAAAAATTAGCATCCATTTCATGGTAATGAGCAAATAACGTAAACGCACTCCAGCCCGCCGCGAGCCTGAGACTAATATAATTTAGCAGGCGGAGAGGTAGACGCATTTCATGTACTGTGGGTTGTCAATTGTGACACTCTCTGCTAAAACCGACTTCATACATCTGGGAGCAGAGGCACCATGATGAAGTTACTGTACAGTGACAAATAACTTTGGACAGATACTTGGGCGTAAAATACTGTAAAACTTAGGTGGTTGCCACATGAGTGACCCCGAGACTTTCAAAAACTGAGAAATCCAATTTCAGTATTATTCAACCTAATCCGGATGTTAGCTGTTTCAATTAGTTTGCACACTCTGACCTGAGGTTAGAGCTAGCAGTGTTGCTTATTTCCTCATCTAGATATCTACAGAGCTTACCAGCAACCCCTTTTGGTGATTGAGAACAACCAGAGTATCTATATTTCAGTTGAGATGGCCTCAGCCTGTAAATGCCTGTAAATGCCCAAAAAACATCTTATGTCTGCATCGTTATTAACATCTTGGGTAAAAGACTGATAGCTCAAACAATTATACCTTATCACCTGTAAGGTAAGAAATTTCAAGGTAGGAAACTAGACATGTTTTTCTTCCCGACAAAGGTCCTACCGTAATCTAAGCCCACAATATATGATGGATTATCGATGTTGATTTATTTTATAAAATTTTGGTGATCACAGTGTGACTCGCTGCTAACACGAATCTAACGACACTTCATATGACAAAATCTACTAAGCTGTTTGAACTGTAGCCGTAGTACAATTATAATGGTGACTTTTATACCGAAATTTCTCTCCCAGATACATATGTAATTGGCCACTATACGAGGACATTTGTTTGATTTGTTCCACCACCTCCTTCAAAGTTTTCTCGTCAAGATTTGGGCTGTTCACTGTCAGCATGACAAATTGCATGTCATGGGCGTGCGATTTGGGTTTACTTTTTGTTTGGTCTTCTATATATAAGATAGCAATGCCAGAAGATAGAAATACAATGTCTGCAGTCGATGTTAAATTTACTGGAGTATTGTGTAACTGAACGAAGACAACGGCCCTGTATCACCCAATTCATGTGTGTGCAAGAGCGGGTGGCAGCTGAGTCAAGGATCGGCATGCGCAGTATGTTAAGTAGTAGTGTAGTTGAGTTCCGCTTACGGTATAGTTATTCAATCTGATAACATATTTTGTATGACGTTGTGCCGACTATCTGAGGTAGTCGGGTAGTAGGACACACTAACAACATAGCTGTACAAACTCGGGACTACTCGAATTATTTTCCAGTCCTCGAGGACGTGTTCTCTTCTTTCTTCTATACTACAAGAGCTTTCGTTCTAATAACAATAAAATATTTATTGAACTGTTAAAAGGGTCGTGTTGACTTTGGAATTAATCGAAAGCTATCAACTTACAACACGTCAATCGCTATTCGAATGCTTTATACCCCGCTGATGAGTACATAGAAGGAACCGTAATGAGCAGGTTGCGTGATTCTAAAGGTGTCGGGGGGTTAATGTTGATCTATAGCCGTTTTCCATAGAGTACATAAAAGAAATCGATGAGGCGGTGCTTTGTGTCAATGTCGCCAGCGATGGTCATTAGAAGAAAAGCTTCTGATTTAATCTGCATAAACGGGTTTTATGGACTATTGTGCTACTCGGATACCGATTCATTGATTTATGTTACTGAATGAGAATATCAGGGGGTCAATTCTTCAGCGTAGTGGAATAGAATATTTCCTGGAGATTATCCCAAATTTTCGTCAGATTCTGACAAGGATGAAACTGAGGCTCACGACCTGACTTGACGAGTCACATCTCAGATCGGGCTCATATTTTTTTCTAGAGGTACCACTGTAGGTATGCAGCTTTGCATGATTTCAGGATTCTAGATTGAAGGCTACGGTCCAAAATCAATTTTTTCGTTTTCTCGCTTCTTCTGTCCCTGAAATGCTTTAGGCTCTGTTAGGCTCTCTAATATGTGATTATTTCGATGCAAAATTGTCACAATAACTCCAGATTGTGATGTGATCATTCGTTCGTCAGATCTTTCATTCAAAAGCGATTTTATCGGAATATTTCATTTTGGGCTGATAATTCGAATGGTTTCCGAAACAAAAAATCTACGAAATTATCTTTGTTTTATAAAGGAGAAGGTTCAACATATCCCCCTACATGAAGTGATTGGGTCGAATAGATCAATACTTTGTAAAAAATTGGTCATTTGCATGAAACGGGAGAGCGAATCATGGCTGTTTTATCTGGAGATGAGCTCAAAATTTGAAGGTTCGGAAAAAAATGATTCGGCATTTTTGACAGCCTTTACATATTTCCAGTTTGTATATTATGGGGCCTGATGCTTCCATGGGACAGGAGGAAAAATGTAAGTGTTGACAAAACGAGGAAATTAACATTTTTCCCAAAACTTCAAACCAATGACTCTGAAATTTCCAAAGTTCCATGTTTCCGTATTCACTCATCAGAAAAAAATGAGCACGTTCTGAGTTTTGACCTGCCGAGTCACGTCGTGGAACTTTACTTTTCACCAACGTCTGTTTTCTATGGTCACCATACCATCAAATGCTTTGTCAAAAGGTGACCTATTTTATATTGTCGTTTTCAGGAATTGAGCCCTGAGAAAACCATATTAGTTTGTTGCTACGTTTCACTACTATTTACAACCGTTTTCCATAGCAGAGGAATCGCAAAAGTGGAGTCTGAACTTCGACATGCTCTTTTCATACTGCAACGAGAATACGTACAGATGGCGTCATAATATATGTGTGTCAAAACAGAGATATTGTAATTTCTTCTTTTGGGCGTCACTCGTCCACTATAGCGACGTGACCGACGGGCATTAAGACTTCAGGATGCAACTTTTGAGGCATCCTCCTTTATGAACGCCAAATTATAGGACCTAAAGGCAGCGATACCCTCTAAGCTTATCAACACCAAGTAGCTAACATATATCCCCAATATTGTACTACCGATAGGGAACACTTAATGCTTGCGTTTAAAAAGGTTGTCCTTGAAGTACTGTAGTACCTAATTCAGTCGATATCATTACAGTATAATTATATTGACTGTCTTGAGTGATTTAGCAAGCGATTTCCATTTTCTCCAAACACTCGAAGGTGCAGTTGCAGTACATGAAGGTCAAACTTTTCTACAATTCATACATAAATACTAAAATTATAATTATCTATCCATAAAGTCTTGCTCTATTTCATGTGTTATGTAGTAGAGTACGGTACATCTTCTTCTCTTTTCCGTGACGCGTGCTTCAACCATTCCGTAAACGAATAGTGTGTGTGCCTCATTAACAACATTTTATTTTCCACACGAAACGCTGCGGGAAGGCATTAAAGGCCCTGCTGGAAATTACCAGAACGTCGAAGTCACGTCCTCGTCGAAATTAACTGGAATTGTTTTCGGTAAGGTGAGAAAAATCGCCCGGATCTTCGAAGGCGGCTCTGACGAAGTCATGAACTGCTTTGTTTTCCCTCACACCATCAGTAGCTCCTGCGTCAGAATTCGATTTAATTGTCGAGACGGGGTGAAAATGAATCGTTATTGTTATGCTGCACACTAATGTTGAATTCATGCTTTAGTGTTAGAGTAAGGTTCCAGGGCTGCCAGACGTATATTCTTTTTTGAAAGATTAAACATGGGACATTGAGTACCATCTATTATACCGGATGTTTCAAATTCGACCTCACCATTGGGATCTAGGAAGCGGTAAGAGATACGATGTTGCTTGTATGGGTACAAAGTTGCATATCTAGGTAATTTAGGTTTCAAAATTCAAAGATTTGTCCCAAAATGTATTTTTCTTTTTCCTGACTTTACTTGAGATAAGATTTTAAAGTAAATTAAATGTTGTGGTCGTCACTTTTTCGCCTCTACAAGATGGAATAGTAAATTCTTCAATTTGCCGTTTCTTCTTTCGACTTCCACCACCAACTTTGGTTTTTCATGTAGACGCTATAGTCAAGATCTTCTCCGTTATCTTGTAGACGAGGCCTGGCTCTTCTCTGTATATTGTTTACTGTTCGGTTTATTTCCCTTCTTCTCAGTCTTCTAAACACTGTTACAATGTTAAATTTGAGGCCTGGTCTGGTATACGAAACAAATGACTGTCTGATAATTTCAAGACCAACTTAGTAAATTCTGTTTTTCTGAAATCACTAAGGTCTGACAATCAGAATTATGAACTTTATTCACCTCTGTAAAAATCCAATATGGCGACTAGAAAACAAATTGATGCTGGAGGACAAGAGACGAAACGTCACATTAAAATTCTAATTATGCCGTTTTGTAAAGGAGAAAAAGTAACAACGTGAATGTGCAATTTATTTCAAAATTCCACTACAAATAAAGTCAGAAAGAAACTAAAAAGACTTTGGGAAACTTCGGTTTTTTGAATGTTGAATTTTTCTAGGCGGCATTTTGTTAGTTAACTGAATACGCAACTTTTCCTCCATTTAACGACTTCTTATCTCTTACCGTTCCGAGAGGTGAGGGTCGAATTTGGTGCATCCCGTATTTATGTTGAAGACCTGCCTACCTGCTAAGTTGAATAGATGCCCGGTCTAACGGCACTATGTGATAAAAGTGAGTAAAAATAAGTGTAACTCAATTTAAATGATTTTTATATAATTTATACAACGTTATTATTAAGTAATATTCAGCACAGCCAGACCATTCCGGCGGCCATAATTTTGGCCATACTCTTCAAAGCTTCAAACATAGTGTCACGCTATAACTTGGCGTACCTTTACTTCCTTGTATGATCGTTTAACTAAAAATATAATGTCTTCCGTACAGTATCGCAGACAAGTGCTATCAAATGAAGTTGTGTTTTTTAAGCAAGACACGGATACAAATAAGGCATTGCATGAAAAACTTTATAATTAGCCTTGTGTACAAAACGGTATCTTAGAAAGTTTACAGGGAGGTCAATTTATATTGAGACATCGTGTTTATAACCGTAAAGCGTTTAGCGGAAGATACAGCTGGTGGGAAGTGTCTTTCAGTGTTGGATATCACTTTGAAATAATGTTTTACAGAGCATATACTAAAATCGGCCATCAAAATTACATAGTGTCATCGGAAGTTATAGGATCATTTAAAAAATATGTTTTATGTTAGTTATGCCGAATGATCGGAATCTTACTCTACTACTAATGTATTAAGAACTGTTGCGATGCGTAAAATTTAGTTAGCCACTTTTTCCCCATTTTGTAGTCCTTTTCATGACAAATTTCGACAATTGGATGTATCTTCACATTACAGACAATATTGCCAATATTGCCGAAGCCATAAGAATTGTTGGAAAAATCTTATAGCTCCTAGCAAATGTGTTTTGAACACATGGTGACGATGATAAGGTTCAGGATTTTTCTCATTTGTGGAGGTATTGATGCAAGATGCTTTACTACTTAATAGAGAATCCAGATTTAAGTGCCTGAAAAGAGCCTAGGTCACCACATCTTACCAAGCATTGTTTCATATCTGTACATACCATACACTATATTTATATGCACTATATAATAAACTTGATACACTTTCACCTATCGAGCTATACAAATACACCCCCGAAATTTCAATTTGCCTATTACCCGCAGGCCTGTCACTCGATGGCAAAAATCCATATTTCTACATTCAGATCCTCTATCGAAATTAGCCCTGGCAGGGCTGGTAGCCTTTCGACCCTTCGGAAAGCGCGTTTCGGGAGAAACCACCCCAAAAGCGGATTGATTTGCGGCGCGCCGGCAAATATTGAAATATGCACCCCCTTGTTTATTATTTTGATTGACACGTTTGAAAAAGCTAATTTAGCCCTAAGAGTGACACGGCTCGAAGTAGACTGCCTGCCTTGGCTGGTTTTCTTTGCCAGATGTCTGTTCGCCAGCTTTATTGATATCTTCCTGAAGACTGAGATAGCGGTTTTGCTAATGAGCTGTCTGTGGTCAGGCTGGAGATTTTAATGCTAAATAGATTGATTACTAGAGTGTTTGAGGGCTCCTCTTTGAGACTGAGATCACATGTACCATGGACTTTTTCCGCCAATACTTATTTACGATGAAAAATGTTACTCAAGTAACTGTACACATAACACTAATGTGCGGTGAAACAGCAACGAAAACGTAAACAGTGGCGTCAAGTAGGTTGACTCTGCACTTCCTATACAACGCTTTTATCAATTCATGAAGGATGACGTTAGGCACAAGTTAGCCCTTCGAAGAAAAAAGTTAGCTATGACCATGTATAACTCAAGTTATCCAAACAGGCTCATACATTTAAAATTTGCATATTCGGATTTTGCCTCTTGAGACCTCTCGCTCTTCAAAAAGTTTAGGTGGCAGGTACGCTTTTGCATAAAGTTATCTCTTGATAATGGATAGCCGTCCCCCTTTCCCTGAGAAAAAAAAAACGCGGGCGCACATGCACAGCAGTCGAGGAGCGGTGGCGGCCTGCTACATCCATTGACCGGACTGTGGAGCGATTTTTGTTTTTTTACCTGTTGTGTCTATAGCTCCGCCACCATCGGATCGGTTCTCAGAAACTATTACGCTTTTGAACTCTTGTCACAGTTGTAACCTTGTGTGGAAATTCCATCGGAATTCGACAGGTACTTTCCAAGCTATAGCTGGGTCGAGGATTAGCAGACAGGCAGACCGATGGAAATGGGTGACATGGTTTTTCGTCATACCCCTCGCCAGTAAAGTAGAAAATAAAGTAAATTGAAGAAAAAGCATTGACTACCTTTGATCAGAAATTTCAAGTACTGCCTTTTTGTTTGTTGAAGTTGTCGCTATTTGATGTAAAAATACAAGTTGACTTTGAGATGTGTAGATCTTCTATTGCATACAGCTCGACGGTCTTTCACGATGTAAACAGACCTACCCAGCTTGGGATGCAAGCATCTGAATAATCTGAATACACACGCGAAGTATCAGCAGACTATTGAAAACACTCACCGTAAACTAACATCAAATCGTTAACTTCATTATTGCTATGGGAAGGGGCTAATTTCTATTTTTCAAATCCGATAAGCTAGGTGAACTTACACACCGATAGACGCATGATTTGGATATCGACTCACATCGTCCTACAAAATACCGTACCACTTCAATCAATCAATCAAAAGGCTTAATTCAAAAAAAGTTTGTGACAAAGTGAAAATAAATGAACGAATAAAGAGTAGTATACTTTATCTGAAGTCACTTGAAATAGCATAAAAACCTTTGGTCGGCGCGTCCTTTGTAATTTCATGACGTATCATAGGCGTGCGGTCATTTATTTAGAACGATAATAATAATGTTTTTATATCACAATAAATGGATTTTACTATCTTCTTATTTTTTTGATTTGGGATAAAAAATACTTATATTGGGAGTTTAATTTATGTTGACGGAAAGTTAAGAAATGGAAAAATTACAGAATTCCAACGTTTGACATAGGCAAATATTTACATAGCAGGTAGGTATATAAAAAGGTATATAAAGACTTACATTATAGGTATTTATATATCATCCTCGCCTTCGGAGCTGTCGCTAGAGTCATCTTGTAGAGGAATTACAACGGGTTTTACAGGAGGCAAAACACAATATTCATTTTCTTTTTCAATAATATGCCTAGAACACTGCTTCCATAGGTCTGTGGCAGCAATATGAGATACTGCATCTCTTATTGTGGCCAATAGCGATTCACTTAATTGAGGGGTCTGATTATGTTTTCTTACTTTTTTTTTTAAAGCAGCCCAGACCAACTCAATCGGGTTAAAAATGCAGTAATAGGGAGGTAGACGTAATACTTCATGGCCATTTTGCTGAAGCAGATTGTCAACAACATACTCTTTTTCAAATGTTTGTCTTTTAATAAGATCCAATAATATGGCTTTGGTTGATTTTTGTGGTATTTCCATTCCCTTATCCTTCATAAAATCAATAATGTCTTGTTTTTTGTGCCTGTATTCGGAATTTTGTTTTTCTGTCGGGAATGGTATGGCGCATTGTCCATAATAATCACTGAATTTGGGGAAATGTTTGGTATTAACTGCTGCTCTATCCACTTTTCAAATAAGTCGGAGGTCATGTCCTCATGATAGTCGGCACATGATTCTTTGATATTTTTGGCAGATAACAGCAAGGCATTAGGTATAAATCCATTTTCACTGCCAGCATGGAGAATAATGATTCGTTTTCCACGGCTGCATGGTGCATTTAAAATGCACTTGTTGCTGTCGTCAACCCAGCCGTACTGCACAACATCATGGGTATCATACCACGTTCCATCCAGGTAAATCAGATTTCTTTTCTGCTCTCTATAGATTTTAACTTTGTGCAAAAATTCTTGGCGCAATTCAACGATTCGAGACGACTCCATAATCACCATTCTTTTATATAATTTTTTGTATTGAAAACCACACAGTTTTACAATACAGTGCAGTGAGTCTAAGCATTTGTAATTATAAAAATCTTCAGGATAATCTTTTAATTTATCCCGTATCATTTCCAACGTGGGCACCAAATTTTCTTTATAAAATCCGTATATTATACGACGAATATCTTCCTGAAAACCCACGTCTATTCTTTTTAATTTTTGCCCTATGCGCTTTCTGTGGAAGGAATGGTTGACTACATCTCCCCTTTTTATAACCCGATAAATGGTAGACCGACTGATTTTTGTCAGGATACAAATTCTGTTTAAAATTAGATTTTGCGAGGAATCTGGATTTTCGTTTTTCAGATAATCATACATATTTAGGATTACTCTTTGGGTCTGTTCCTCTAAATCTTTATGAAAGAATTCTGCCTGCACAGGTTCATCGACCATCTCCTCGTGGCTTGGAGCATTTTCCCAAGGTCTCCAAAGAGCCATATTTAGGACACACAAGAACAATCAACACAACAATTAAATCAACAAGTAAACTGAGTATTCAAAAGTCAAAAACACACAAACTAATAAAATCTATGAAAAAACACGGACAGACTAAAGAAAACACGTTTATTCACCGCTACACGGCACTGGCTAAACTGTTTCAATTTTCAGTAGCCACCTGCACTTGTTCGGAGCTCTGAAATACACGCTTTCTCATTGACTATGTCCACGCATAGGCGTGCTTTACTCCACGTGGACCGGTGAAACTGCCTTTGATCTTATACGGGGGATATTTGCTGCGAAATTTGGCGATTTTTGCAGCAACAGAGCGTGTTAAATATAGATATATAAAACGCACCCGGTATTTCACAGTGTTTCAAGTGACTTCAGATAAAGTATACCTATAAGTATAAAATACTTGTTTCGGCATAAAAAGAAGCGTAGTTAAAAGCTAAAATTTTACTAACCATGATAAGACACATAATTACAAATGGCATCACATATGTATGTAAATGCACTATGAATATGACGCTACAGTTCAAAGTACACTACACGCCTGATTACTAATTAATTAAACCCTTCATTGTTTGCCGTGGTTGGTTCTAAATGAATTGCTTTAATGCCTTTTTGAATGGCGCCATGTTGTTGATATGCTGTACAGTTTTGGAAGAATATGTGCATATCAATGCTGCCAAACACGTTTTTGGTGATGCTTTTTGCAGTGTCGGGCCTGGGCGTGCTGGTAGCATAAAGTACTGTTCTGACGTAGAATACTGGGTCGGGCTTGCTATTTGTAGCTCTTCGGAACTTGATATCTTGGTTATTCCAAGGGTTTCCTGTATATGATACTAGGATGACTTGCATGACATATGAAGTCCCACATTTAAAGATTAATAATATCCATACCGTCGTGGCTAATTAATGAAGCTGAGATTAAATTGCTTTACTCACGGTTCAACAGACAAACGACGTTAGATGGAATTTTATGAGTGAACATTCTCACGTATTTGATTAATTATGTACTTCACGAAAAAAACCGGGGTAGTCCGAACGTCAGTTAATTAGTCTGCTTAAGCTCTGTGCTCAGCGAGGGTGAATAAATGCGGGGTCAAAATAGCGATGTTTTAGACATAGTTTTTGAGCTGTAAGTTGGAATATGCATTGAAAAACCCTCTAAGTTTCCTTTTTTCAGTTACTCCAATCGCAACATTGTCCCTATTTAGCCGACTTCGTGCCTCCTATAGTTCCCGGAATCCCAGTGGTAAGAGTTGATTTTGAAACACCCAATATACCCACAAAATTACTGAATATTTTTTTATTTTAATCGATAGCTATAGGATATTGGAGTATTTAAATGATACAAGTACATATCCCAAAAGTCCTATATGAGCTTTCAATGTCTCGTGTGAGAACACTGTAGGGTAAACGATGCCTGGATGGATCGAAGGACTGTCAGTGGGTGTTGTTTTTGGAATTAACTCCAAGGTATTCGATTGTGTAAATCACAAAATTTTGTTGGACAAATTGGCGAAATGGTATCTCCTCAGATAGTAAGGGCATAAACATCGGTGTCGCCCAAGGATCATTTTTAGGTCCCTTCCTTTTCGTAATATATATTAACTACTTGAATAATCTGTCAGAGCCTCTTTGATGAACAACTTATTGCTCTACCGTGCCTATGTTAGTAGCAGACTATCATGGTGTGTGTTCAATTCAATTCTTTATTCATGTCACAATACATAAAATATGTTTACATAAGTCAGTAGATCAAATGAGAATTGCATTAGAATTAAAACAAAGCAAGTGCTAATGATCATAAAAAATTACAAACAAGTACACCAGCACTCATAAAGATATAACGCTAACATAACATATTAAGATTTATAGTTAAAATGTATGTCTTAAAAACTCTTCAAACGTGTAAAATGAGTTATTAATAAGAATTTTCTTGATTTGACCTTTGAAATCTTTAAACGGAAGCGATTTTAAGCCATCTGGAAGTACATTAAAAAATTTGACCGCCCAATAACCAGGTCCATCTTGACACCTTCTCAGTCGCCAATAAGGAGGTACGAGATTGTTCTTATGCCTAGTATTGTGCTCATGGACGTCCCCATGAGTTACATAGTTAGAGTTTCTTTTAACGAATAGTAGATTTTCAAAAATATATAAACAAGGCACAGTAAGGATTCCCAACTTGACAAAGGTATCTCTGCAATCGTCCCTGTAGCCCAGACGGCTCACAACCCTAACTGCTCTTCTTTGCAAGGCGAACAGTCTATGGATCCCTGAAGAATGCCCCCAAGCCAGAATGGCGTAGGATATATGTGAATGGCAAATGGCAAAGTAAGCCATTCTCAATATTTCTACAGAAACACAAGAAGACAAACTCCGTAGCACATATATACCTTTGGTGGCCTTTCCAGCAACACTGTCAATGTGAAGGCCCCATTGCAATCTTGGATCCAAAGTAACCCCCAGAAACTTGGCTTCACCAACCAAATCACTGTCTCCAGGCAGGCTTCGCATGGAGAACACCATTCTCTTTGTCTTATCTTTATTTAGCAACAGCTTATTGGAGCAAAACCACAGCTCAGCCTCATCCTGCGCAGCCAGAGACTGTGCCATTGAGCGCTCAAAACTGTTAGCGGTGTGAGAGACGGTCGTATCATCCGCGAACAGAGTAAAGTTTGCAATATTGTTATTGAGAGGTAAATCATTTATGTAAATTAAAAAAAGAATTGGGCCCAAGATGGAGCCCTGTGGGACGCCAATATTAACACTTCGCTCCGCTGATGTCACTCCATCACATCTCACCACCTGAGTTCTATTACTAAGGTAAGACTCAATTAGTTTAATGGAATCATAACTAAAGTTGTAAGCAAGGAGCTTTTTTAAAAGGATGTCATGACTCACACAATCAAATGCCTTACTAAGATCGCAGAAAAGAACCGTGTTATACCCTCCTCCATGGAAAGCATCAATTATAGAAGAAATCAGGTTAAGTACACCCATAACAGTGCTCTTACCCTGGCGAAAACCAAACTGATATTGTGAAAACAATTCATTTTCCTCAAAAAAGGTTACCAGTCTCAAAGCCATACATTTTTCAAAGATCTTAGAGATAACTGGAAGAAGGGATATAGGTCTGTAGTTCTCTGGTGAATCAACATTGCCGTTCTTAAAAATAGGTGTGACACTAGCTCTCTTTAGAACAGTTGGAAAAATATTTTCTCTAAGACAAATATTAATCAGTCGTGTTAGAGGGATCAAAATTATGTTCTTTATACATTTTACAATTTTTAAATTGAAACCAAAAATATCTTTACTGTTTTTATTTTTGAGATTATCTATTACATCGCGAACCTCGTTAAATGTGACTTCAGAAAAAGAAAACAGAGGTGGCGGTACCAGGAAATCAATATTATTAACAGGATCTAAATGTACATCAGGGATGTGATTTACTATATTACCTGCTATGTTACAAAAAAAATTATTAAAGTCATCAGGTGACAGGTCACTGCTCCCAGGGCACTTATTACTCTTACCTCTTTTTTTGTTAATGATATCCCAGATGGTTTTAGCAGGATTACTTGAGCTCTTTACAAGGTTGTCATTAGCATTTATCTTAGCTTTTCTTATTTTATTTCTATATAGATTTTTGTAGTTTTTATAATACTGGTCACTCACAAAACCATACTGCCCTTTCAGCTCTCTCAAAAACCTCAAATGTTCCCTCATTGCCCTTAGTTCGGTATTAAACCAGGAAATATTATTGCCCTGGTCGGATCTTACCACATAAGTTTTCTTTGGAAAAGAGTATGTATAGGCTTCTTGAAGAATATCCATGAAGTGGCTAAACTTTTGTTCACCGCTGGTACTATCAACAGTAATGAAATCCCAAGATATCTCCGACAACCTACTGTGTAACATAAACAAACCTCTTTGTGTTACTGGTCTATACATTTTTTTATTTTGAGTAAAACCTGTGGTTTCACAACCAAGAAATTTAACCAGCTGACCTTTATGATCTGATATTCCAATATCACATACCTGAGAGCCACACAGCTCCATCGCACTACTAAGGAAAACATTGTCAAGACAGGAGTCCCCACGAGTTGGTTCAAAGATTGTTCTTTCTAAGCCAAAGCTAGCGAGAAGGTCACACAATTTACTTGTATTAACATCTAATGTGTTGAAACTTATATTGAAATCCCCAGCAAGAATAATTTGCCTATTCGTACTCAATTGTGTTAATATTTCCTCCATTGATTCCAAGAAGGTATCAAAATTCCCTGAAGGAGATCTGTAAATAGTTAAAACATAAACATTCAGACTCTGACAATAAACCACACAGTACTCAATACATTTCTCAATATAAAAGGCAGGATTAATACTTATAACACATGAATTAAATTTATTTTTGGTAAAAATTGCAGTTCCTCCACCTGTGAAGTCCTTCCGTTCAGAAGACCCTCTCATCATGTATCCCTGCAAATGGACAACTTCCATTTCTTCTTTGGTCAACCAATGTTCTGTCAGGCACAGTACATCAATGTCCTCATCAACAAGAAAGGCTTCCAACTCATCTATTTTTCTTCTTAGAGATCTCACATTTATATGCAGAATCTTTACTTCCTGCTGTTTAGGTTTTCCTTTACCATATTTTGGCGCTGCAGGTTCCGAAAATGGTTTATTAGGATGCCCCTTGGCCACAGATCCGGACATAAATATTTATCAATGTCATCATGAGGAACAGTAAGTCGAAATGAGCTGCAGTACTTTTCTTTCTTGGTTTTCATTTTTTCGCAGGTGTATTCATTAAAGTTGTTTTCTTTCAGAAAATTTTTCACGCTTTCGCTGGTAACTTCTGGTGCCAGGCCAGATAAAAACAAAGATGATACTCTGGATGCTGGTCTAAGGCTGCATATATTTACATTGGAGCCTCTCAAAGGTTCAGGTCGACTGGATTTATCAACAGGTCTGTTTCTGACCGAGATTTTATTTTTATTTCGGTTTCTAACCTCTACCCATTTGTCTTCTTCTGAATTCACGATGACAGGGGAGTTGGCCGCAGGCAGTGCGCCACTGTCGTCAACTGGTTCAGCACTAAGATTTTCCAGAATTACGATTTCGTTGTTTGCAACCGCATTATGGATTTTGCGAGGTTCCTCGTTAGATGTCACTGAATCCGATGGATGTTTGATATTTTCGTATTGTTGGACCTTTTTGTTTAGGTAATCAACTCTATCTTCAAGGAAATGCACCTTTTCTCTCAAAAGTTGACTGTTTTCTTCCGCGATTCGATTTTTGCTTTGCAGTTCTTTCACCAGCGTTCTTAGAAGATCCAACTCCGTTGAATCTTCACAGAGCAGCATGTTTACACTCTCTCTTCTAACCTTGCTTGATTCGGGCATACAATTGGTATTTTTCAACTCGCCTGCCTGCTCCAGACAAGCAGGATGAAACGAGTTATTACACTTTTTGCACTTCACTACGTTCACAACTTTTTTTTTACAGTGTAGGCACAGTATGATATTCTTTTTTTCATTCTTTTTAAGAGACGAATTTTCAGACGACTTCTCACTTTCCGCCATCTTCCGACGCTGGCTGAGTAGCAGTGTTTCTGGGGTATGAGCACAAATTCACAAGATATTTTTGTAGCGCAGAAGAAGTTAGACGGATGGCAGGTCTACCTAGCACTCGTCTCGTAAAAAGGTTTTTAAAGATCTTAATATTCTAACCTTTTCCAACCTATTCATTTTAGAAATGTGTGTTTATGTTTTTAAAAATATTGATGAACCTAGTGTCAGTGATGTCCATGGGCCATGCATATAACAAAGTAACCATTTATACGTACCATTTAGGAAATATATAACTGGCATGTACGCAATCATTATCTAGGTATAAGTCGAAATCACGAAAGATGACGATTACGTCATACCATAAATTGTAACTAAATAATTACCGGACGTACGTCGATGATAAGGTTACGATGTCAGGAACATGTGATCGAAGTTAGCTGATTTCAGTGATTATTTTTATTTATTCTATTTCATGATTTTAAATTCATCATTCATCATTATCCGTGCACAAATTTACATTTTAAGACTTCTATTTGCAATAAAATTACATATTTATTAAAAAAAAAACAGCATTTCCTCTGTTCACAATAATAGTACGTATTTTGAACCTATTTTTCATCTAATATTGTTGAGTCCCTAGAGTTCTTACCAAAATCATAATAATACATTGGTATCAGCTCCATTAAAACGACCAATTGATTCTGAGAACATGGTTTTATTTTATAAAAAAAAAAAATACAAACACAAATAAGCATACCAAAGTGAAAATATTTTTGTACTATTTCATGTCATGCCATCCACTATTCATTTTAGCATAAGCTACAAAATTATATAAAACATATATCAAATAAAATAAACTGTACATTTCAATATGTTATTCCATTACTTATGGTCAAATTCAGATTAAAAATTAATCGCTACTGTCAGATTCAGTATCGCTATCTGAATCAAATGAGATTATCAGTGGTTCTATTTCACGAGTAATAGTTTTGTTGTACCACTCTAAAATTACATCATGGGTATGCTTCACACATTTTTTCCAAACCTCTGGTGTTAATTTGTGACAGAGCTTCATTCCACATAGTTAAAACATTTTCATCACTATGACCACATCTTCCAATATGTCTATCATAACACTGCTTAGCATTGGCCCATATTAACTCGATGGCATTAAATTCACACTGGTATGGGGGGGGGGGTACGAAGAACTTCATGTCCATAACTTCTTATGATTTCATCTATTAAATACTTCTTTTCCTTACGATTTCTTTTCACTATATTCAATAACTCCACTTTAGCTAATGTTGGTTGGAACACAATTTCATTTTTAACCAGCCAGTCAATAATCTCTTTTTTTGGAGAACTTGTGTTTGGAGTCTTTTCCAATAAAATGCTATGATAGGATGCATTATCCATAATTATCACTGATGGCTTCTTTTAACCACTTAATGAATGTCTCGCCGTTCATATCACCATGGTAATCTGCAGATTTAGACTGTGAGAAAAATAACAGACTTGCTCCATCAACAAATACTTTTTCGCTCCCTGCATGGACAACAATAAATCGCTTTCCTTGAAAGCCCAATGGTCTCCTTACACTTTTTATTGACTCATCTTGCCAAGACTTTTTTGGACTGCCTTTTGAAAATATCCATGTTTCATCCATAAAAACAATTTGATGCGAGGAAGTGTTCACATAGTCATTATAACTTCTCAAAAATTTGGTGCGAAGTAAAGCAATACTGGATTGCTCAACTAGAAATCTTCTATTACCATATTTTTTATATTTAAAGCCTATGGTGGGCAGCACCCTTTGTAAAGAGCTATTGCTGATAGAAGCAAGCTCTTTCTCTTTAAGCGTTTTATTCAAATTTGCTATTGTGACATGTTTCTCTGAAACAAAACAAAAAATCAATAATTTGGAATGTACCATCTCACGCTCATTATCATTACTTTCACTATACATTTGATACACTGTATCTCGTATATTATGCCTGACTGCATCAGATAAATCTGTTGTCTTAGACTTTTTTCTGGGTCTCTTCTTTCCAGGTGATCTTAGGACATTGTCATTAGATGAAAAACGGCGCTGTATTCTGGTAATAGTGGACAAACTGATACTTAGTGCCTGAGCCACCCTCTGAAAAACAATATAGAATAAATTGTCAATCATATGACCATATTTCTAACTATTACAAACCTCTTGGACAGCTAACAATGGTAATAGAGGCCCTCCATTATCCTTTTCTTGTTGAAAATAATTCAGCAAGGATAGTACCAAGCCCTGTGATTGAGAGCTAAGGGTTTTGCCTTTCATAGCGAAAACTAGAATTAAAGTCTTAAATGATGCTCTTATGTTGGAAATTATTTAGTTTCTACCTTAATAATAATTTTTATGAGGAGTTTTTGTTTTGAAAAAAAAACAGTTATACACACAACAGAATACACCTCAAGACAGGAACACCAACGACCAAAGTATTGTTCGAAAACAACCTAACCTGCAACGAACTGTCAACACGCTGACATGACATAACCTCACTTGTCATCTTTCAAATGTGATCGATCATGAAACATGCAAAAATCGTCTGTCTTTATCGGATACATGCAATTTAGCAATACTACTTGTTTGTCTCTGTCTAACACATCTGAACCTTCATTTAAAAATATTCACAAATGGCTGTCGTTTGTCTTTACTACAGAATAAAATGATGGCGTAATCGTCATCTTTCGTGAGCGGAAGTTGCCCCAGAACTACCGGCCCATCAGCCTGATTTCCTCGATGGGCAAAGTAGTCGAAAAGGCTATCGCCGTTCGACTAGAGAAGCAGGCAGAAGAACTGCAACTTCTCCCCCCCGAGCAATTCGGCTTCAGATCCTCCCACAACACGGAACTCCAAGCGCTACGACTGACGGAAAACATCACCAGCAGCTTCAATCTCCAGGAGGCAACCGGTCTCGTCCTGCTGGACGTGGAACGAGCCTTCGATCGAGTTTGGCACGATGGACTCATCGCCAAAATGGAAGCCGCCGGAATCGATGCGAACATGTGGCAACTGATCCAGAGCTATCTAACACAAAGATGGTTCACGGTGAAGATTGGTACATGCCATTCAACAAGACGACAGCTGGAAGCAGGCGTGCCCCAGGGGTCAGCCTTAGCCCCCCTGCTCTACAACATCTATACTCACGATGTGCCGAAGACAGCTGACACAATGCTGGCCCTATATGCAGACGATGCTGCTATAGCCGCCAAGCATAGACGACCCGAGATCATCCGTAGGAGACTACAGGATGAACTGGACCATATCCAGGACTGGTGCGTGAAATGGAAAATCCGCATCAACGTCCAGAAGACGCAGGCAATCTTCATTCAACGAAGAAGGATTGCAAGACCTCTCGAAGCATCCATCTTCGACGAAGATATCCACTGGAGCGACAAAGTCAAATATCTGGGGATCGTATTTGACAAGTCCCTCACCTGGAAAGATCACCTAGAAGCTGTCATCGCAAAGACCAGAGCAGCCATGGCCCAACTCTATCCATTACTAGGTAGACACAGCCGGATACCGCTAGCGGCCAACCTACGGCTGATCAAGGCCATCACCAGACCTCAGCTGGCTTACGCCTCCGCAGTCTGAGGGCACGCTGCTCCCAGCTACCGCAAGCGACTTGCTCCTCTAGAGATGAAGCTACTGCGGATCGCCACCAGTGCACCATCCTACGTAAGAAAATCAACCTTGCGTAGAGACCTACATTGGGACACCATTCACAAGTACATGAGGAAAAAAGTGGAGAAGACCTTCCAGAAAGCTCAGGACTACCCGAACGAGCAGCTACAACTCCTCATGGACTACGATCCGGACGGAGGCCTCGCAACCGCAGTACCCTAGACCCAAGTCACAGTTGGCAGGCGCTAACTGGAACCTTGACTAGGAGAACTCGCCGTTGCTCCCCCCCACGGCGAGGAAGCAGAGAACGAGGACCAGGACGACCAGGACCAGAACCCATCTGGACCAGCACCCACCAGGTCCAGGAACCACCAGGACCAGGACCCATCAGGACCAGGACCAACCAAGACCAGGGCCCATCAGGACCAGGTAACGAACAAGTACTAGATGACTTGAAACTCTTGATTTTTCGAAAACAAGAGTTTCAAGAGAACCTAGCAGACCCTCTATCGATGATCGCTTAACGACATAAATAGAATGTGCGAGGTAAAGGGAACCAACCCGGCGTTCCCAGAGACTGAAACACATGAGGAGACGTTGTAGCAGACCGCAGGTCACGCACAACATATGGCCTACCGAGACGCTGATGAGTCGGGCCACGCGGAGGTTTAGGGTTTAGTGGGTATTAGGTGATCTCCTCAAGACCCTGGAGTCCCACACACGCCGTAGCTCGGGCTATGGTATGGTGCGTAAATGCATTCCCCCCTCACCAAAAAAAAAAAAATCTTTCGTGATTTCGACTATATAAGGCTGTTCAACGCATTACCTCGAACTGTTAAGTCGATTGTCAATTTCAATTTGTTTGTAAAGTTCTTCAAGAAATGTTCAGTTGATCAATGTTTTTATAGCGTTGATGAATTATTCCTGTTCTTATTAAATGTAATGTAGTATCATGAGTTTATGTGTGTTCTATTCTTACTTTTTTATATTATTACTTTTAATGTGTAGGTATATACCATTTTTACATTCCTATAGGTGCTGTGAATTCGTTTTTACATCCTTGATCCCGATATGATTTGTAACAAATTGTCTTTTGGCGAATAAATATTATTACTATTATCATAATTATTAATATTACAACTTTTCGGTGTGGTAATCAAATAAAATGCTCAATAAGCCCTATAGAGCGAGGCCGTGGGTAAATGTTTGGAATGGTTCTTCAAGATTGTCTACTAGATAAGCAATACATCAATGGCCATTACCAGATGGCGACAAAAGTCCGGCAATGGACCACTTTGTGAATATTCTAGGTATCTGAGCTTTTATGGTAGGTGGTAGTTAAAGGCCAGTCGTCCGAGGTGGTACTACACCGACAGTAACTGTTTAAGGGTGTCTCAAGAGCTTCCACATCTCGCCTTCTATTTTCAGATTGGATATAACAGGGTCATTCAAAAAGCACTACTTGTGGAGGAGAACGTAGATCAAAAGCAAGATAAAAAGTATCTATATTAATAGATCCTAAAATGTACCACGGGGTATTTCTATGCCATCGCTGATTGATGACAGGAGATACAAGAAATATTTTTCAAATGGCCAGGAGTATTCACTTACGTCACGTTCGCCGTTACATGACTTGCGGAAAACTATTTTGTATCTATATCAGTATATAATAAATTTGGTCATGCGATCATAATCGTGGTGTTTGGCTGTTATAATCAGAAATGGCTGGCAGATTGTAAAAAGATTTTTTCAGCACATCTTCGCAACCAGTGGACAGATTTCATCTTTATATAGATCATAATAGTCAACAAATGCATTTTATAATGATACGTTCCTTGAATAATTAAACTTGGAATTTATTCAGATATGTATTCAATTTTTATCAGTCAGTGCAATAATTAAAATAATACTTTTAAATGGGAAAATTGTCTATCTGTGGTAGAGTAAAAACCAATTTCGAACAGTTACTGTTACATTCACAAATACTGAAGACAGCTTTAGCCAATCTTACCAAAAAGTTGCAAATTTCTCAAGACTACTGAGGTCACACGTGAACTTATTTGTGCCCCCAGCTCTTGCCGTCATTTTGTGGCAAGATTAGCGAAAACTGTTTTGAGGATTTGCGAGTTCACTCATTTCAACCTACCAGACATGTACCATTTTCCCATCTAAAGTAGTACTATTTGATTAACTCCACAAATTGTCAAAAATTGAATACTTTGATATATCTGGCTAACTAGTGAAGTGTCAAAAGAACGTGACAATGAAATCTGTTCGTAAAAAATTAGTAAGATGAGTTTTAAAAAAGTAAGAGTGGTCCACCGGTTCCAAGAATATGTTCAATAACCTTTTTACACACTTTCAGACATTTCTAAATATGATGGCCAAACGAACACGATTTGGATCGCGAGACCTCATTTTTGTATACTCCTTAAGCTGCCTAATAAAGCTCCGTATTCAACCCGAGGGGACATACTTGTATAAGGGCACAAATCACCTTAGCATCTGCTCTTAGACTGAAGTAACTTTGTGAGGTGATGGCATTAATACTGGAGGGTGACGTGTTCGATACATCCAAAACAACAAATCATCATCATGTTTGCTTGTCGCTTTGGAAGCAGAAATGTCTACTCCAGGTGGTCATGGACTGTGCTGAGTTTGCGCGGTGAAATTTTTAAAGTTGTCGTGATGAGTTCGTATCATACCGACGTGGTTGTTCAGGTTGTTGTTGCAACATATTACAAGGTGGGCAATATATAACTGACTGATTTAAATTGCGCGCCGTTTTTAATACAAGTATACTAGTAGGTGCCGCCGTAATAGTTGTATCAAGCACATGTGTCCAATTCATCATGGAGCGCTACACGATCCCACAATGCTTCTGTATTGATAAAACGTTATAAGTATTTAAATAATGAGTCGATTGTTGCAACGATGTGCCCAGTGTCAACACCATTCGTCAGTTGGTGTGGAAATTTGAACAAACAGGTGAAGCTAAAGACTGCCGTGTTCGAACTGATCGTACTCTGGAAAATATCGAAAGGGTTCGTGACAGTGTAGTGGAGCGCCCTGAGACGACTACCAGACATTGTTCTCAAGAACGGATATTTGTCGTGTGTATTCAGTTAACCCAAGAGATACAGCCTAGTGACCATGAAAATAGCCGACAATACAGTCATGCAATATTGCAGCTTAATATCCAAAATAACGATTTTTACCGACAACTGATAATGAGCGACGAAGCCCATTTGATATGAACGGATTTGTTAATGTGCAGAATTGTCATATCTGGGTATTAGAGAACCCTTGTATCATCCATCAACTACCACTACGTCTTCGTCGAGTCACAGTTTGGTGCGGTGTTTGGTATGGAGGCGTCATTGGTCCTTACTTCTTTGAAGACGCTGCAGGCTCTTACTGTCTCTGGCGAGCGCTACCGTGGTTCCTCAAATCAAAAAATTTGACCTGTAAAACATGTGGTTCCAGCAGGACGGAGCAACTTGTCACAACTTGGGAAACAATGAGTCTTTTGCGAACAATATTTCCGAGACGTTTAATTTCTCGATTTGGTGATGTCAGCTGGCCGTCAAGGTCACCGGATTTAACGGCTACTAATAGGGTTTATGTCAACAAATCAAACACTGTAGAGCAACTAAAGAACAATATTACGGAAGCAATTTAAAATATTCTCCTGAAACCCACCAAATAGTGATGGAAAATGTAATCAAGAGGGCTCAGGTTTGCGCGGCTTCTAGAGGTGGACATCTAACTGACATCGTTTTCCATACATAATTTCTAAGTTTCAATAAAATATTAAGATGAAAAAAAAAATGGACGTATTTTATTTCATTTCACAAATATTCAAGATACAAACCAGTCAGTTACATATTGGCCACCCTGTAGTAGCGGCAACAATGTCGGTAAAAAGTCAATTCTACGTATGTGGTTTTATTCAAACATGGACTGCTACATACATAGATTTTCATACAAATCCATCACCCTTCCATAGGCAGATTAAAAGAAATATTATAATGTTTAGATCGATATGGGTTCAGGTAATATAGAACATATCTCTTCAGATACCGTTAGTTCAGCCCGATAAAGCACATATCCAAGCCTTTCTGCGTTCAATAGCTCTCCATAATCCTCCTGAAACTTCCAAATAGTTCTTTAATAACCCACCGATTGTCGGGCAAAGTGACCTAAATATTCAAATCCCTATTCGAGAACATCCTATATTATATAACATTTCTGCTAGAGATTAAATGGCAATTTAAAATATTCTCAATCTGTATTTTAAATTAATAATCCCGATGGAGCTTCCCGGGGAATTCTCCAGCAGCTCCGGGAGGGTTTCGTGGCTAAACCGGAATTCTAATCAGAGCCTCCTCAGAATAATTAATTAGCATTCTTTCTATATTTTACGTGCTTCTTTTTAGGGAATTCGGACTGACGGCTGGGGCCAATTCCAGGGCCGCTGCGCCGCCAGGACTTTTTTAGCCAGTGGCAGATCGGAAGCTAGGATTCCCTTTTTCCTTACCTTGCCAACTGGCGAGGAATTGTAATTGCGACAAAGATGGAAAATGAGATATAACGTTTTTGGATGTTACATCTCACGAAAAATCATTTCCGTAGATCCGTTTATCGGTCTTTGGCCCCTTATAACTTGACAAAATACTATGCCAACGACACGAATGATTTGTAGTTTTATAAATCGATTTAGTGGCGGCAAGGATACGGACAAAAATCAGAAAAAGAACCGCTCAAACATCATTTTTATCGTTTCAGATATCTGCTTAGTTTTTTGAAACATTTTTGGCGATAGTGTATTTACGCGCTCCTAACCCCAACAATTCTACGCACCTATTAAACACATTTCTCACACAGATTTAACGAATCTGGGCTCTCGTCTCGAGGTTTGTTATTTGAGTGGTCCGCAGGACCTTGACTCTTGTCTGCAAGAATGATGTTTTCTTTCTTCAAAATCTTCCTGAGCCTAGCCAGGGGAGATATTTTATTATGTTGAAGATAGAGGAAGACGAAAGAAAGGAAGAAAAGGAGAAAGAGGAGAACAAAGCGAAGTAGAATCAATTAATAAGAAGGACATTTATTTAATTTGTATTCCGAAAGGTGCCTAATTTGGTTAGAATATTGCCAAAAGATTTAAATATAGAGTATAGTCCACTGCGGCATGCAACAAAGGGTTACTATGGGAGCTTGCGCTTCCATAACGCTTCCAAGCCAGTAACTTTATCTGCTCAAAAATCGTGGGTATTTGCAGATCTCTGTGAATGGTGTTGTTGGAGATGTACAATGAGGCACAAACTTAGAGGCAAAATTGTAGTATAAAGGCGAAATTTATTCACGAGATTTGATTTTTAATTTCGGTTCAGTAGCGGGTACAAATTCCGAAATCTTATCAATGCATTTTTGGTTAAATTTTGAATACGAGTTTTCTAAATCATACATAGTTTTATCTAATATGACACCCAAATAGGGTCGAGAGCTGATCTTTAGCATGCGATGTTTCGTTCTAGCAACATTGCGTGGTCAGTACTGTCGGTAGGACAGAAATCAGAAATTGCATCGTTATCATATGGTAGGGGACTAGGGACCAATTGAACGGACCTGTTCGACTATCTTGATTTGGTGACAACATTGCGTGGGAAGTGCAGAGTCAACTTTCCTGACGCAATTTTTTGTAGGGATCTCACGTTCCAAAATCTACTGACGGGCATTGATTCGTAATATCTGCCTGTCTAATAATAGTAATAGTATAGTTTAGTACACCTATCAAAAAGCAACCATTGACAAACCTAGTTAGCAGCACAGATTTGGCAATTTATGACAAGCGCGGCCCAGATGCAGGGGATAATCTTTCTAATACAATAGACAAGTTGATTTCGTTCCTTGTAGACTACAAAATTACGCATATATAATTCTTGGTCCGATCGTCTGTACTCCTATCGAAACCCCATCTACCACTAGAATCGACCACCTCGAACAGTTTTGATTAATTCTTTCACGATTCCATATATTATGAAATATAATTATTATAACTGTGAATAGCAGGCACCATTTGCTACAGATCTCAGTCCGCAATTAATTGTATACGCAGTCACTACGCTAGAAGGTGACGATTCTAGTACCAAACGAAACCACACACGTCTAGAAAACTTTGTCGTTACGCATGAGTGCCCTTCAATCTTCAATCATATTTGTCAGAGTGGAAACTTACTTGCGTGCAATCTCAGTTGTCCTGTTATCAATCTTCAATATAAAGTTTAAAATGCCCGGAAATACGATCAATAGAGAAGGCTGACAGCTCGTGCTAAATTTATTTGAGTACTAGCTGACCAGACAGACCTTGTCCTGTCGTAGCAATGAACTGGGATTAATAATAAAACAAAAATTTAAGAAAACAAAGTGTTTATTCTAATGCTTTTTGATACAAAACATCTTTTGTTTTGTTTACGATGATTTAGTTATTGATACTGCAAATGAATTCGAATGGCATGTCGTTTGGAATCATGGGGATGAGTGGAATCAAAACGTCTTCTCCTTTGTATTTTCCTTGTAAAATGGTGGTCTCGATAATATTATTTATTAATTTTTCCTCCGCAAGTCGATTGCCATTGTAAAGATAGGTTTATGTTCCGCAACATAATGATTACCGATCCCACTTTTAATTGCAGTTTTTGACGTGGCACTTCTAGCAAATTCAAAAATACCGTTAGGTAGTTGAAATCATCTTGGTTAGTATCCGGCATTGGCAATAAGGAACCTGTTCGATGATATATTTGGCCCTGAATCTGACAGGATAAATATGGAATATAGATAATTGTGTAGCAAAGTATTTGTACCGCCATGTGGCTAGCAAAAGTTGTTAGCGGCACTGCCACTCCCCCATCAACTTACCTTGAAAGTAGGCATTAAATTATGTCGAATGACTTTTGCTGCGCCAAAATATTTTTTCATCAATAAAACTGTTCAAAATGATAGATTAGTGAAAGTCAATTAAGCAAAAGAAACGTATTTTTATTCACAGAGCTAACTGACAAAGATAACAGTTAGGCAACCCTGCAGTTTCTGTTAAAGTGGCTATCATAAAGTACGGATGGTAAACAAATGAAAGTCCGAAAACGAAAGCACCGTGTTTTCATAAGCAATTTTCTCTCATATAGTTAACTGTCAATAGCTGTTGGAATAAAGATGGCGGAGATGAGTGCCTGTCTCTTTTAGTACTTGAGATATTTCTTCTGCTGTGCGTGGCCCATGCTCAAGCGAACTGTCAAACGCACGTAGCTCAAATAATCATTAAGTTTTCAATGATTTCCCCATTTTATGCGCAATTTTCTTGATTTTCCTTTCCGTAAGAACCTTCTATACAGTATTAGGAAACTTTAAAAAACTGATAAATGAAATCGGTAAAGTCGTTCTCAAGTTACGGCGTGACCACCGGAAATAGGGATTCATTTTTTTATATATATACGTATATATACGTATAACTTGAGACGTGGTCATTGTCGTCTAGACCAGTTAGGTGAAAAATTAAAGCTTCCGCCTTTTGTTGGGTACTTCGACAACATTTAAGCAAAGAGGACTCTTTATACTTTTTTTAATTCTCTCTAGCTTTCAATGGACTTTGCCATCATCATCAGGAGCTGCAATTACAATGATAACAGTAGCAACAAAAGTGTAAAATGAATTTAAATTGAATCAACTTACCGTAGTATGTGAGGATGTTGCTAATTGTTGTTTTCGTATAGGATGAGGGAAACGTCCAGTAACATGGTGAGAGCTGGACACATGGTACAATGGTTAAAATTATATAAAATATGACAAGACAAGTTAAAGACAGATTAAAAATTATTTAGAAAACATTAGAGCATTACGTCGTGAAGCCACTTGATGATTGCACAAAATGGTGGTAATGGAATAATGAGTGAGATGAACCTTTGACAGAAGGCCTAAGGTTGTCAATGTCTGTGTTAAAGGATGGAACGAATTGTGGGCGTGTGCCAAAACGTTGCCAAATCACATAACATTCTGAAAATCACATCATCTGAAGTGATTTGGCAACGTTTTGGCACACGCCCACAATTCGTTCCATCTTTTAACACAGACATTGACAACCTTCGGCCTTCTGTCAAAGGTTCATCTCACTCATTATTCCATGACCACCATTTTGTGCAATCATCAAGTGGCTTCACGACGTAATGCTCTAATGTTTTCTAAATAATTTTTAATCTGTCTTTAACTTGTCTTGTCATATTTTATATAATTTTAACCATTGTACCATGTATCCAGCTCTCACCATGTCACTGGACGTTTCCCTCATCCTATACGAAAACAACAATTAGCAACATCCTCACATACTACTGTAAGTTGATTCAATTTAAATTCATTTTACACTTTTGTCGCTTCTGTTATCATTGTAATTGCAGCTCCTGATGATGATGGCAAAGTCCATTGAAAGCTAGAGAGAATTAAAAAAAGTATAAAGAGTCCTCTTTGCTTAAATTTTATCGAAGTACCCAACAAAAGGCGGAAGCTTTAATTTTTCACCTATATATATAGATTTCCAGGAAGAGAATGAAAACAGTGATCCCCTGTTACCCACTTCGTGCGTACTGGAGACTCGATCTCTTTACTTATTTCATATGGCATTGATGACGTAACTGCCAAGAACAGTGACTACAACTATACCAGCTATGGTAAAATCTGCATAGACTACCGCGAACAACGTTGTTCCATGCTACCGACGTTGAGGCCGGTGGTATCGATTTGGTCACCTACTCGCACAAAACATGAAACAGAGCACCCAGTATAGGGTGCTCTGTAAGGAAATGTACACAGCAAGTTAGTAGATAGTATGGACCGAGACTTGTTTATGTCTAAAAATAAAAAAGTTCTACTTTGTATGGACAGACAGCGATATTTGTCCAAACACGGGCCAATATTGACCGATTGATTCCATTAAATTTTGCACAATAACAAAGTTACCTAGAGGAAACGTAAAGCAATCCAGGGCAAAACTCGATCTTTTTAATTCCTTGTATTTTGTCAAAATCAACACTTTCTCAGTATGATATTGATATGTTCGTCTATGTACAAAAAATAAGTGGACGGTGCTGAACAATTAGATTGCGCCTCTTTCGGTTCTTTGATTGAACATTCTTACGTATCTAAGTATTTTATTTCTATCAGTTTATGTGACACTAAACTCGAAATTTCAAATGTTATCAGCCTGAGTTCTTCAAAGTTTCACAAAATAGAGCATAACATTAAGACAAAGCTGTTTTGGTATCTCTAAATTCCATGGCCGGATTCAGTTTTCTATAAGTGCAACGCTGTGTAACTTACTATGTAACAAACTTGTTATTATTTTGCATGAAGAGAGCAATAAAGGATACGAATAAAATGCAAAATTAATGTTATGCCTCTATTTACTTTTTTCGGTAATTTTTTAATGTCTTAACTCATGAGTGAGGTCTGCTCAAAAGGGAAACAGCATTTAATAGACAAATACACTAAATTTGACCTTTACGATCAATTAAGTCAAAGATCAATTGAAAGATACCATGCAGGTATGAACTTGATATACTATTGTGACTATAGATGCATTATGTAATTCTGGTGACAGCATGCTAACCGTAGTTATGCTAAAAATGCTGAGTCCCGTCTTGTAAATTAGGCTTTTCTTCATTTTTATCTTAATTTTGTGTTGGTTTAGGTTTAGAGAATCAAATTTAATCAATTTGCATATTAAAGCAGAAATCATGTTATTCATCAACACCAGTGGGAAGAGTTAACGTTCTAAAGATTCACCGAAAAAAGTGAATAGGGTGCATAAGATTAATTTTGTCTTTTACTCTTATCATTTATTGTTCTCCTTTGAGCATGATAAAACATATTCTGAATACATGCTACAATGCGTTGGACTTGACTAAAGCAAAAAACAAAGAAAATTGAATCCGTCCATGGACATTTCAGATTTTCTCTAACTCTGAACACTATTTTTGAAATGTTGACGAAATTGAGTTGGTAGCCCTTGAAATTTGAAGTTTTATGCCAGCTAAAAGGATGTTTCAATGAATATTTTTATACAAAAAATAAAAAACTAAAATGGGGTTCTGTTAGTCTATTTTACTAACTAAAGCAACGGGACAAGTTTCAGATGTCCTCAGCTTTGGTTTGCGACCTCATGCCAAGATGTTCACCTTAACCGTCCGACCACAAATGTGATCTTGTATGGTGTAGTTTCAGAAAAGTCCTTGTCTGATGTTTATACTATCTGACTTCAATACCTTATTTTATGGGCATTTAATGGTGTATGGAATCTCTATTACCAAACGAAGCTATTCAAATTTTCTGTCTATATGTGAAACTTGGTGTATATATGTAAATATTTTCAGTGTTGTTTTAACCCAGTATTTTAGTCTATCGTCCCGCTCAAAAAATCCCCCGCCGTTTCTGACTTCCGAGACTGCTCATTACATAAAAATTAGATTTAAAAATGTGGAAATTGTATCGTTGATTGCAATCCTGGCTCCAGCTTGCCTGCGCCCGCTGAGCTGTGCCGGCGAGAATACGTCTACTGGCAACTTTAAAGTGGATTTCCAATTAACCACTGAATATATTTGAAGTAGGATGCCAGTCACTGACTGCTACATAGCGCTACAAAAATCATGGCACCAGGACAGTTCCAAGAGATAAGTGGTTCTAAAAATTATACGGCATTATAATGAGCAATATACCTTGTAGAATACTACAGACCGGCTAAAATAAACTCTACAAGAATAATCACTACTACTTATAAAGAAGGGTGAGAAGATAATGATAAGTTATGTAGTAGGAGGGATTCAAAAATTAAGATTTTTTACAAAGTCGTTTGATGATATGAAGACATTTAACTAAAATAGTGTGTAGACATATCCAACTTTCTCATTCTTTCTTTTTGATGAATGTCAGCTAGGGTAGCACTAACAACGACCCTTAGACACTGGCCAGAATTTCTAAAAATACCTTGCGACTATTTCACACTTCTACCAAGTTTCTGTTGTTAATAAAATACAACAAAGTATAATAATATATTCAGTAACAAGGAGTAAATAGAACTAGTCGATACAAAACAGGTAGAATTCTATAAGCTCATAAAAATCAGAATACGTTAGAAGCTTGTGACTAAATTGCTACACAAAATTACCAAAATACATAAACTCTCATCTGGTGTAAAATCTTAAGTCGTATATGTTAGCCTTAAGATGTGACCACCTTCTACAGGCAAGAATAAGAATAAATATAGTTTCCAGAATGCATACTTAATCTACTTAGTTCAATTTAAGCTGCGCATAAAGTTGAGTGATTACTTTTTCTGCTAATATACTGGGAAAAATTCTTTGTTGTTGTCATTCCTAGAACTGAACGGGAGCTTAGCAAACATGGAGCTCTTTGCTTTTGATTTCAGATTTGTTACAGTCACATCAAACTACATCATTTTAAGTTGAAAGTACAACTTGCCCAGGCAAACAACATGTCCTATTCTAGTTTGCAAAAGATTCAACTAAAAATCTTAGTAATGTCCCCATGGATATTCGTTACCTGCTTCTTGATTCATGAGGCAGCGATAATATGATCAGAACTTTTCCAGCAAACATTAAAAGAAACGATTGCCATTGAAGTAAAGTACATTTCCGGCATGACAGGCCGATAATTTAACAAATGTTTTCAGTTAACTGATTTACTACATTATATGTAGAGTCAAGTAGTACTCCGCTGATGGTACTATATCATTTTATGTTCGGTGCACTCGTAGCCAAGAAATATGTTTTTCCTAATAATTTATTAGTGTTAATGCACGTGATGTGATGACACAGGTCAGAGCAAAATATAATGAGATAATAAAATAAAAAAAAACGACATTATAAATAAGACAAGCGAACGCAAAATATGATGACTAGAAGGGTAGCATGAAGTAGGAGGAAAGCATTGTCAAAACCGAGAAGTCGTGAGACATAAATTCATGGAAGTCAAAGAAAGCTTTGGATAAGAGAAAACTCTTCGTAAACACACTAAAATTATCACTATCTAGAGCTCTTGTCTGATGAGGTAAGGCATTAAAGAGTTTCAAGCCAAGAAAGCAAACGCAATTTCTGGCTTTAGTGATTCCGTTATGTTTTTGTAGCAGCTAGACTTATTCCGAGTATCGTATGAATAAATTTCTTGGGGGTGGTAGTATTCTTGACATAAATGAAGCAGTAGTAAATGTAAGTGCTAGGCACAGTAATGCTCTATAGTTTTATAAATTCTTCTCGCAGCACGTCTGCTCTATAGTTTTATGAATTCTTCTCACAGCACGTCTCCTCTGTAGAGCAAAAACTTTATGCATATGTGGTGAATGACCACATGCTGGGATATCATATGTCATTTTACTATGAAAATATGCGTAAGTGGAATTAACATTTTTTGGGATACAGAGCTTTTAAGATTACAAATTGCATAAATAATTTTTATTAACGATTTGCTAACATAATTAATGTGATGTACGTATCTACCAAGAAGCTTAACTGCCTCGACATGGTTATTACCAACACCATGATTCCGTAGAGACAGTTTTTTTCTTTATACTCCAACTACCACGAAGGCCCAAGAAAAAAATTCCCTTGGGTCGGGATTCGAACCCGCACAGTGCACGGCGCCTGATCCGCAGACCGAAGAGTCTACCATTGCGGCCACCGCTGCTGCCTCATACTTGGTCACGGATTGAGTTTAGTTTGAATTTACCGTTAACTTATAAATTGTAAACTATGCAAGGACGTCGGACTTACAAGTAAATGTCACATTAGTCAAGCTGGTGAGGGAATCGTGAGTCGAAACAATAGTGGTGTCATTGCTCTATAGAATTAGCTTGTTATCAGTGTTGTTGGCTATTGGGCAAGTCATTTACACACAATAAGAATAGCAGAGCGTCGATGCTTGATATTTTTGTATCCTATTTGCGTTTCATTTATATAGAGTCTTCCACGTCGATTTGACAATTCATATGGATATGGAAAACCACTAGGACTACTTTTTTGACATGTTCAAACACGAGACGCTGTTTTGAGTAATCATTTATTAGTTTGCAATACTTAATAGCAAAACTTGAGAAAATATATAACATAAAGCCAAAAATAGTTTTATAGAATTCGAAGAAGGATGTGTACCTAGTTTGTTCTAGAATGATTTGAAAAACAAATTTGTGATACTTTCATCGTTGTGATCTCCGAAACGGTATGACACACGGGTCGGCTAAATGGTGGCAAAGTTGAGTATTTATATATTTTAGCAAATACAAGTTTTGACACTTCCAGTATCTTCAGAGATACACGGAAAAGGGAGCGAATTTTTCCAAAATCATTTCTATTTTTTTCTGAATTTATTTGAGATAGGATTAAAAAATAATCTGCACACTGACGCTGCCACTTTTTAATATCTGCAAAGTGGCATAAATAGAACATTAATATGATTCTTTGACTCTCAACAATTTTTATTATGTATGCCATTTTTTCATAGGCAAATAGCTTTTTATTCTGATTTTAAATATGTTATTCATTATTATGAAAAAGTTCTCGAGTAAGCGTTGAAATTATCATATAGTCATTTACTTCACAGAATATCACATGTGATAACATGTTACGCATTGATTTCTTCAAGTGCTTAACTTCATATAGTTGGTTTAAGCTCATCGAATGAGGAACAACATAATGTAACTCATTTGACTATTTAAGAGTCATGATGAAGACATCGAAAACGGTATAATTTTAAAAAGCTGAGAAAGTGGCAATGTTATTGTGTAATTAGTTTGAGATTAGTAGACAATGTTGATGTTTGAAAAGTTTTGCTTCGGACTGAAGCCAGGAAAAAAGGCTCACAGTGCTTACCCCCATAAAGTGCTCCGCGTCGTTTAGGAGACAGACCAGTATTTACTGTGGTCCGTCAAAATATTTATCATGAGATGTGATATTTATTGACCGTGTAGCCTGAACATCAGTAATGATTGAGCCATAATGTTACGCAGAAATCCACTGATGGTACGGACTACAGCAAATACGGCTGGTATAAGATTCACTTTGCCGTTTCCGAGATCCCAAAGGCGAGATTCGAATTTGAAACGCACGTAACATACTATATTGCTTTTAGAAAAATTAAGTTTATATCTAGCAGAGATTACAACTAATAGTACTGATTTCTCGCCTAATGGATATTGATTCGGCTTGTGGTGAACCCTTTACATGGATAATTCAATTTTTGTAAAAGATTTTATCGACATTTAGTTTTTGCGGATTTACGGAAAATGTGGGTTGCCGTCTTTTGCTCCCTCGGCTACGCCCTTGGGACACCATGCAAAAGTGGGTTGATTGGGAATCTGCAGCTATTGTATTCCATCAATTGCCGATATCACAAGTACATGAAAGAATAACTAGGTGCTGCCCACACATTGATTTTGGTTTTACCAAAGAATACTGATGACACCATTTTCGGCTCGGTGCATTTATAATAAAGAAGTCAGCTTGTATTCGTAAAAAGTTGCAGATAGGGTTTGAGTGATATGAAATTGAGAGCTTTATGATTTTATATTTTTCAAGAATAATTACAGTTCTAGCTTATGATGAGAGTTGACTCCATATCTTGCAAATAATGATAAAATGCTGGACTGCCAGCTACTTGACAACGTAAGCCGATGTACACAAACGGGTTTTCACGACACAAATCGGATAAACTCTCTCAGAGTGGTTAGCATTGTGTAATCTCCATCAGCAAAAGTAACGCAATCAAAATTCAAATAGCCGAGCCTCGGTGGCCATCACGTCTTCATCTACATATGTTTTTGCGTCAGCTGCGCTTTGTTTCCAGCACCACCGTACCGTCGAAAGAAGGCCTTATTACGGATGCAAAATTCCACCATTCATATTCAAAATTTTATATCCCGCTTTATACTTAATTTATTCAGTCATCCAACCCGCCACGCCACGCAGTTTGAGTGTCTTTCTCGCTGTACCTATTTAAGAAGACTGGCTAATTCTTCCAGCAGAGATTTAAGGACTTGGCTGAATTCTAATTCCGCTCTAGTGCGTTTCGGAAATTTTTACATCATTTCTATTGTTGGAGTGTAGGCCTTTTTTCTTTTTCTCCTTTTTTGACACTTGACGTCTGACTTACTATCATTACAACTTTTTTACATTACCCATATTGTTACTTGTTACACCAGGGGCCAGGAAGTATAGTAATAATTGTGAAAAATAGTAACGTTTTTTGTTATTCTTAGTTTCTCTTGGTTTTACAGTGCCTAATATATAGCTAACGAGGTGACATCAGTCATAATTAAACAACAAAATTATCTAAAATAGGAAATACAGCGAACAGGAATGACAATGAGCTCATTCATATTTTTAGATATTTAATGTGTGTTAGATTCATTCTGCTATGAAAAAATAATTTTCGCTGGATTTATCACAAAACTAAGTGTGAAAGAAACATGGTCATTACTGTGACATTGTATTTCAGAAGGTTAGAGTATGAAATTATTGCACAGCGCATTCGAAAATTAAGACAAAGTTCTCATTTCCCTGCAGAAAAATAAAATGAAAGACGATATAAACGACTTGATCCTGACACAGGAAAATAATAGATTTCTGTACAATTTCATGGGAAAAATGTTAAATTCGGAAGGGAATTGAAAACTTTGTAGAATGTAAAGACACATTTATGGTAAAAAGTTAATTTTACTCGAAAACTTGAACCACTGTGAAACGGACAGTTTATAGAGAAAATACGTTCTTGAAAACAAAAAGCATTACTGTTTGATTGGCTGATGAAGTCACACCACAGAGTGATTCAAATTTGTGACAATGAAACATCGCTTTGATTTGTCGTGTACAGGTCAAACAGGGATGAATCAATAAATTAAAGCAAATGGAGGAAAAAGTTCTGAACTTCACTAAAGTTTTGCGTGTTGTGTCTATTTCGTGACTGAGTGTAGTTTTATGGTTAAAATACATTAATGTCCATTATGCTCTCCAGACCTGAGCTGCTTTCCAGTGGTTTTTGCTCTGAGAGTGATATGCTCCCGAATTGGTCTGAAAAGTGTATACGGGAACACAAAGTACAAACGATATCGGTGCTGAACACTACTGAGTCTCTCAGAGTAACTCCGATAAGAGTCAGTCAGACACTTGGTGGTAGTAGCAAAAGTAGTGACCGATAGGACTTACATGTTGATCTGGCCTTGCAATACTAGCAGTTACAGTCTTATATGTTTTGTACTCAAACTCGTCACTTCTCATGCTCGGCTTATCTATTTCAATTACTGGTCCCTAAAGCAGTGTCCTTGGAGATCGGTAATCCAACATAATTCTGTTTTATTATTGCATCGAGATATACTTTGCTTTCTGTTCCAGAAATTACGTAAATATTATCCTACCTGCATTTTCAAATAAAAAAATAGACAGGTTGAACAAAATTTCCATACACACTATGCAAATAAATAAAAACATTACCTCCACTTCGGCAAAAAATCTCCACACAATCCAAACGGCAGATATCGTGCTCCCGGAGCTTTTGGGTATTTTCTTTTTGGCTCGGTTTTCTGGCAACAAAAAGGTAAACAATAGGGGCTGCCGTGTCATACCCCCGGGCGCTACATCGGTGCATGTGGCGGGTGCCCCCCTTTTTTATTGCCTCAATCTCATATTTGTACCAGCAGAGCTCCAGTTCATGAAAGAGCATCGCGTTTTTTGGCGAACTGCGGTCGGGTGTAAATATAACTGCTGGAAAGGGGCAGACATATGAATTTTCCGATGGCAGGTGAACGGGGGTATTGTTTTTATATGTGGATGCGTGGATATAATATTCAGGGTATATGTCATTAGAATAAAGGGTTAGAATTTGTATATATGACTCAAATGCAAATGCTTAGTAGTATTAAGGTGGCACACGTATTTGGTCGCAACTTTGAGGGACATTTGGAATTTCTACATGTTCAAGGTATTGTAATGGTACATACTTTAGGGAAGTTTGGATAAAACCGACTGCCTTGTTGAGATGATATTTGCCGTATTATTTAAATTTCAGTTAGAGGAAAATTTATAGAAATGTTTGCAAGCCGTTAGAATGTTATCTTAAAATTTGAAGTAGAAACATTTTACTCTAAGTTTGATAATCCCGTGGTTTCTATCATATTAATGTTATTATATACAGTATCAGCTTATGAAGAAAAGACAATTATAAAAATCATAAAAGGCTGACAGTACGAAATATGCGTAGCTTTTGGAACATTGCTGTACTGCTGAGTCAGAAACAGACGAACCGCATTTTAACGAAGTGCATACCTTATAGGGGATATTTTCATAAGTAATATTATAAGGCCATCTAATTATTCCGGAAAAATCGTAAAAACACGTTGCTAAGTAATATTTTAACAAGAAGCATCAGTGCTGGTGGCAGTATAAATCCGCACCTGCACGAATGTTTTTTGTTAAAAAAATATTACTTTGCATTGTTTTTTCGATTTCTTTCACCGGAAAAAATCAGATGCCCGAATGGTATTTGACAAGACTATTTCATGAGTAACAGGTTATTCTGCATAGCACTGTTTGAAAACATTATTACAAAATTTATTGACAATAAAATCAGAAAAACTGTTTAGTGTTATTTTCTGGTGACCTAGGAGACCATAATGACTTGTTATAAAAGGTATTGTAATTGTTTGTAACAACAGCTGTCAAGTTAATTAAAAAAACTGCTAGGAACCATTTGTAATTCAAAACTGCGCGTTTGTGATTGGTAGAAATTAAGACGAGGAAAATAGTCTAGGATATCTGAAAACAGGGACCGCTCTCAGCGCCTTTATTATGATCGCGTCACTTTGTTGCACCAGGATTAAATTAATTGTTGAGGAAATACTCACTAATACCTTAACGTATGTCCTAAAAGTGTTGGGACAAAATTCATTGGCTCCAATTTTAACAAGCACAAAATAATATCAATTTGCCTTTAGAAACAAGATTTTCTTTACTTACATTTATTTATTTTGAAGTTTTCGCTTTAAGATGTATAAATTAGAAATAAGAAAAATTATCTACAAGTTGGTTGGCCGGCACGGCTATTATGTAATAAACCTATAAAACTTCAAGAAAAAAAACCTATAAGATGTCATCTTGCAGACTAGAGGTAGTTTTTAGGGTGGAAACTGTCATTCCACGTTTGCTCATTAGGATCGTTGTGAGCGCGATCCAAAGCGTCCATCTATGGAGGAATGAATGAACGATACGGCATGCTTGTCTTATTGCAAGTATGCATTCTTGGTTGCAGACAGTCACTTTGTTTAAAATGTGAAAGAACGAAAGTTTGATTTAGTAGCAGCAAGATCGCATCAGGATGATTATATTGGTCTGCATGAGTCTAAAATTTGTGATATTTGCTATGCCAGAAAATTATTATTGACTATGCTGCCAATGAACTATACCTATTAGCTGTACCAGATGGGTTATTTGTGTTGTTTTTTCTGAAGAGAGGTTATGTTCAAAGCTATACATTACGACTTTTCCCGTTTTCTTTTTCTTTTGTATTTTCAAGAACTTTGAGAAGAATTACAAAAAATCACCACCGCGCCCGCGTTGTGTGTAATTACTGTTAGCATGTATATGACTTGTAATTCGACAGTGTACAGTGAATATAATTACTTCTTATCTCTCTCATTTTAGAAATTACGCAAATTTCTAGAATGCATTAGAAAAAGGGAATGCGTAACTAATTTCTAGCCTTGAATCTGAAGTAAGTGTATTTGAGACAAGAATCCAATGGAATTATCATCAACACACATTATTAGCACACAAATCCTCATTATGCCTCAGCTTAGACCTCCAGAAATGCTAACTCTAAATCAGATTTTAAATCACATTAGAGCCAAACATTGATAACTGACGTTTAGGCAACACGTACATTTACAAACGAGTTCACGGCAGGTGTCGATCAGCTAGTGCTAAATTAACATCTTGTCGAAAAACCTACATAATGTCAAAAAAAAGTCGATATAACGTCACTATTAAAGATACGTAATACCCATGCGGGTAGCCAAAGCTGAAATCTGTCGAATATTCCAGAATGAAATATCTCACGTAGAACCATTTATCGAACAATAGCGCAGTGCGAGCAGGGAATACATGATATACTGGAAGAGGTCAAGGAGAAGGTATGCTACCCGTTCAAATACAATTCACCGGAATATGACCCAACATATATTACCAATAAATTAAAACAAAGCCAAAAGCCAAAATATGACTAAGACGCTGCTTGAACCGACTGCATACATCAAAACATCACGTCTTAACTCCTGCTACATATCGAGACGTCAGTATCAAAAGAGGTTTACAATTTTTGTGAAATCTGTTAGATTCTCCTTACTTCATATCAATGAAAAAATGTATCTCAACCCTAGTCTTTGATCAAGGGAGTAAAGCTGACGCCATAAAGAGAACAAAGTTCTTGAACACCATATGGACTATGGCGAATCTAATCGTTGTGATATCAGTATTTCATGAAATTTTATATCACGTCTTTTGACACTAAGCCCTCGACATGTAACCCTTAGTATGGTTTCTCCTGTAGTACCACTTGGGCATCACTACTTAGATGTAAGGTATTGATGAGTACCTACTCACTCCATGCCAAGCTTCATTACACTAAAACAAAATACGGGGTCGAACCCCCCAACTATCTGAACAAAAAAAGAATTGCGATTTAACCCTATGGGATATGCAAACCCCTGTTGCCGGGTTCTTTCAGTAGTATCAAAAGGAAGATACTGATCATCACTTGTTCCATGCCATGTTTCATTTCGGTCAAACAAGGTGGAGCGGTCGCGATGCAACCACTGATTGCTTCGTATTTCCAGGTTTCCTGTAAATGCCAAGGGAAAGGTAGGCAAGACAACTAGATATTGCCCAAACTCATTTTTACTAAACAAGTAGGTGATGATAATATACTAGATCTAAAAAGTGCTAAAGCGCTCCAGTCACTGCGCGAATCACGTTAATACAGCAAAATAAAGAGAAGCGCTAATTTGGCGTTGCGATATATGCAAGCCCCTCGTAATCAGGGTCCTCAAGTGGTACTAACCTGCGTGCTAGATATACAACACCCGGTAGATCGGACTCTACCTCTTGGACACAGCTTCTTAAACGTAAGGTATTGTTGAGTACTCACTCTATGCCAAGTCTTATTCCAGTACAGTGAGTGCAGTGTTGACCACTTTAACCACCGCACTAAAATGTTTAGCAAAGAAACAGATTTGTAGTTCTCAACATATTTGAGCGCAGGTCATGGATCCTCCGATTTCGTTGCAAGTTCGTGTGTTATTGTATATGTTTGGTACGGACTGCGGTTGCGAAGATGAAGATTCGTCTCAACTACTGACACAACTATATTTTGGAAGCATGAAAGTCTCAAGCCACTTGATGTGTCGACGTACCTTTTGACTTCATCGCACACTAACATGTACGGCAGCGCACTGCTGTTGTTGAAATTGCGTCGGCTTTATCTGTGAAGCGAAGTTGAAAGTTCTTCTTTAACAAGATGTTTTCGTATTTCTAGCGGGTCTATAGCTTATTACAGCGCGCAAAGTTACACTTAAACATGCGCAAATAATCAGATTAGTACGCTTGAAAATTCCCCTAATTACCGCTCGACTTTTTGCTTCGTAGCGCTTAAAAATATCCTTGTCAGAATTATATTTTTAATGTCTCCAGAGTCGTACGACCTCATTCTTCACAAAAATATGGGCCGAATAATATTGCATATTAGTGATGCATAGTTCACGAAGGAACTATCCGAAACAAAGATTCTTATGACTTAACTAAATAAGCTCATAATTCCTCGAGAAGCTCGTTGGTCTGTTTACCACGAACGACTAGTATTACAGAACCCAAACGAACTTGTGAGTGAACGAACGAGAACGGAGTAAGTGCAAGCCGGCATACAGCACCAGCCGGCGCTTACAAACATGTATCTATATTCCTAAGAATCCATAACGTACGCTAATGCATATTTTGGAGATTGTGAGGCAATTACATTAAATCTAGCAATTGGTCATCTATAACATGGCATGGTTGAATAATATCATTTCCCAAGTGTAGCAGTTACACACATCACATCCCTAGATTGAGAAGAGGGTCATTATATCCTCCGACTTAGTTGAGATTCAAAGCTAGAAATTACTTGCGCATCCACTTTCTCTTATCCATTCTATAAATTACATATGCAAATTTGCTGAATTTAAAAAATGAGAGAGATAAGAAATAATTGTATTCACTGTACACTGTCGAATTACAAGTCACATACATGTTAACAGTAATTATACACAACGCCTCAAAGTTTCGGGAAAGATAAAAAACGTAACAAATCGTGATTTATAACTTTGAACGTAACCTGACGGTCACAGCTAATAGATATACTTCGTTGACAGCATATTCAGAAATGATTTTCTCACACAGCAAATATCGCTGATTTTATAGACATGCAGACCAATACACACAGTCATCCAGATGTGATCTTGCTATTCAAGCAACCTTCTTCTCAGAGATGAAAACTATAGACGACTCGGCGTCACAAAACATATGCAACCAACAATGCGTGTAGTTGAGCTATTTTTCAATACTTACTCCACCCATGGAACCTCAAACAAAGCTCCCTGATGTACAAAATCTAACAGGCGACTAACAGTATATATATAATATAAAAAGTGATCTAACAAATTTAAGCTAGATGGAAAAAGATTAGTCAACTTATTTGTCTGATCGACCGCTCAAGTTTTTAGCACTATTTGGTCCCTGAAAAATAAAAAAAGCCCAGGGTCTGATAAAATAAGAGCTAAACATCTGAAAATGATGGCCGAGCAAATATTTCAACCATTTGCTTATGTTAAAAATAAGTGTCTACGGTCTAGAATATTTCCGTCAGCTTTTAAATCAGCTGTCATCATTCCTATCTACAAGATAGGCGATAATGTTGACTTTACCAATTATCGACCAATATCACTCACATTGACCTTGGCTAAGGTATTCGAAAAATTTCTCTCTAGTAAGATGATACATTTTCTTAATAAACTCCGAATTCTAAGTCCAAATCAATACGGCTTTGTAACAGGAAAATCTACCACAAATGGTATACTAAGTGAGGTTTTCGTGGGAATATATATATATATATTTTTTTTTCTGCTCTATATATATATATATATATATACGTATATATATGTAGTGAAACTATCAAAATCATACAGTATGAAAATGTTTGTCAAATGTGGTAGGCCCTCTTTTATATAATGTCTATTTGAATGATATACTCAATATTAACTGCTCAAACAGTTGTTTTTTTTTTGATGATACGGCAATACTATATGAAGGGCAAGACTGGTATGTGTAAAAAAGTGACATTTTGTTACCTGTCAACAGAGATAAAATGTCAAACTTTTTTCCCGTCACAAAAAACTCATTTTATACCCTTCACATCATATGCAAAACATCTACCCGATTATTCAAATAATCCCTTCAAAATAAACAATACAAATTTAAAAATCAACAGAGTGGATAATATCAAATATTTAGGATTCTTTTAGGCCAATATTTAAGGTGGGACATTCATACAGCCTACATTTTGAAGAAAATAAGATTTGTGACATACAAAATTAAATTACTCATAGCCATATTGACAGAAAATTATATGCGTACTATATATCATGCCCTAATTGAGCCGCACCTAATGTACGATACATTAGAATGGGGTACAGCATGTTCAGTATACTTGAATGACATAAAAGTTTTTCAAAGAACTATTTAAAAATTATGTTGGGAGAAACAAAATTATATTCAACAAATGATCTATATAACGAAACAAAATTATATTCAACAGATGATTTATATAACGAAACAAAATTATTTGATAATATCAAGCAACCTAATGTTTTACATACTATCAGCCATTATCACAAAGTTTTTTCAGTGAGCGCGATAAAATCACGCATTATCATGATACACGATATTATAAATCACGAGCAAAAACTGCTCCTTAAGCCTCATAAAACCATAATGACGCGATCCTTTCTCTATTTGGCTTAAAATTATATGAACATGTACTCAAAGACTTAAAGCAATTTCGAAATACACATAATTTTAACAAGAAATATCCCTCAAAAATTATCATCCTCTTTGATATAAGTTTCTTTTAACTTTTTTGTTTTGATTTTGAAACACATTCCAACATACAACCGATCCATGTACAGGCATTGTCCTTCTATGGATTGAAACATTTATTTATCCATTCTATGTTGTTACTGTTCTTACATGTGATAATGGAGTAAATAAATGTCTACTATTACTACTACTACTACCATCACTAACATCAGATAGTGGAATGGTGGTCCATGACAGTGCCTACCTAAGATTCATTAAGGAATTGCTTTATATGTATAAGATACAATGTTCTACAGTTTTCATATATGAAGCTTTTGTCCTAACAATTACAATCTTAAAAATCATATACTAATTTTTTAGGAGCCACCACTGTTCGCTTCCCACCCCACTGTTGTATGTTTCCGTCTTCTCTGCATTTGACGGTTAAGGAAAGGCAACTTTTAATGGGCTCTCGCGAACGACAATATTTAGAAAAATAATGAGCACATTCGTTGATGCTTATTCGTTCTCGTTTTCGTATTTTCACAATTGAACGGTAATTCCGTTGCTCGTTCCGGTTTCAAGGACGGAAATTGAAATATACAGAGTGATACCAATTGAGTTTTACGTTTACTTAAAGCAGAAATGGCACTGAGTAACTACTAATATAGCATTCTAACAGTAACCGCTGCTGACAAACACAAAATTAATACTACGTATCGCCTAAGCACCACGATCTATCACGCCACTGCCATTTGATAGACTTGCTCAAAGATAGGCTACACTTCTTTATATTAACAATTTCATAAACAATATGCGAATGTTTTGTAATTCGGTCAAAATTACAAAATATTCTTCGGACATGACTCTTAGATGGCAAATTGTAACTACAGAATGTTTCTTATTGCTAAATTTTAAGTCGAATTCACATGATTTTTGCCTAAGACTTCATACCTCATTGATTTTGAGAAACATGAACATGTCTGCATCAGATTATTCTGGAGAAATAGGCATGCCGGACGTCAGCCGTAACCTTTGACTCACAAAATTCTTAATAAGAAAATTATCCAAAATGTTCTTATCCCCTTGTAAGTTCACCGCCCTCGAATCTTTTGTGTGACCGTCTAGAAAAAAGAGATTCATACAACGGTTATAGGCTCTAATATATTATAGTTTTTCATGCAATGACAGAGAAGCGCTTCAAAATTTTGTTTTAAATGCTCATACTCGTACATATATTTTTGGTGAAAATGGTAGTCGCTCTATTTGTGATTCGACATATATCTCATTGGTTTGGCCAAAAACTTTTTGACTAAACTACTGAAAACAAGTATAACAAACCGTATATATTTAGGAACAGAAAAAAACAACTTCACTTAAAATATACGTGTTCTGTTTAAAGAAATACATTATTCTATAGTCTGAGACAAAAGAAACATTGCATAAAATACTTCATATTACACCGTCCAACTTCTGTATATATTTTTTTAAAAGTGGTAAAACGGGTAGAAGGTTAGTATAAATGAATCAGTTGTCCACTTTTCGTACGCATCCAATGGTTTTCTTACATCAAACAGCGCAGATCTGACCGCCACAAATTCACAAGTCCACACAAACGTGAGGACGGTACCTAACTCCTTTTAGTCCAGAAAACATTTTCGCATCTGATTGGAAAACTATTCTAATCTACTTTTTTTAATCTTATTGCCAGACCCAATTTTGTGTCAAAGAATTTTGGAACACTTTTTCAACCAAATTTGAAAACCTGGGTTCGCTTGGACAACAATTAATAAACAAGGGTTTACAATAACAATACCTCCTGAAATTCTTGGGGTTTTTTAAAGGATGTTTAAAGAGTATTTGGGAAGTCTGACAACCTTTGAATTTTCGTTTTTTCATATTGTTTTTCTGGGTCGAAAATGGCATAATTTGCACGTTTTCAAATATTAAATCACTTAAATCTTGAAAACTATCAACTTTAGAGAAATGTTCTAAAGAAACCTTTTTTGTTCAGAACGTCCCAAAAAATCTCAAGCACTTTGATTGGAGTGAAAATACCAATTTTAGTAATTGGAAATAGGAGAGACCGAATCATAACATTTTCAGCCTAAACGGTCTATTGACATGGTGGCATTGGAAATTGCATTTAAAGATTTGCCTGAAGAGTGGATATGTCTTTTCATATTCTACAAAATTATTAGATCTGATAATAAATTGGAAGATCTCCCAGCTTCCGCCACCCAGTGCGAGACCATTTTTTACTGTTTCTAAACCAGGCAATATACGTACGTGCGTATATAAGCAAAGAGGAAACTTTATCAATTTTTCACCACTCTGCGCATATTGACAGCCGATATAAAATGCCATTTATTGTCAAACGAGTGGTGCGATGGGTGGCAGGTGTGACTAGGGAGATAATCTGCCTTTCAATTTAGCGCTCAGCATCCCAAGCGATCATATCGTCTGCGTGATATTAGGAGATATTTCCCTACAATCAGGCCATAGCAACAAAATGTGTACATTTGCTTACTTCGCATGCGGATTTCTTCTGCGTCAGTGTCATTTATAATGAGTAATACCCTTTCTTTTGTAGTTTTTCATGGACCCAGAAACCTTACATTGAAAGGAAGGCTATGAGGTAGATTGACAATGTAGTTTAATTACATTGAATATACAGGATGTTTCAAATTTGACTCGCACCAAGGGATCTCGGAAACCGTAAGAGGTACGAATACGGTAAATTACGAGCAAAGTTGCGCATACAGATAACTAAGCAAGATTCTTAGAAAATGTCGCAATTCTGAGTATTTCTGGGAATAGAAAAATAATGTTGAACTTCAATACGACGTTTCGTCTCTCGTCCTCAATCATAGACTCTGTTTAGTTTTGACGACGCCACATTGGATTTTTGCACATGTGGACGAAGCTTTAATTCCGGCTCCAAAAAATAGATAATATGTCATGCATTGACATTTCCAAACCTTAGTTATTGGTATTTCCACAGTTGACCTTGAACGTGGCACCTTATCATAGGCTTATTCCATTGCGCCAACAATTGAAGGTTGTTTCAATTTTTGAGAAGCGTGTTTAAAGGACAGTCAGGAAATTTCCCCATTTATTGACTATAACAAGCATTATTTTGTTATGACACTTAAGCCTGAGATTAATACTATTCGAGAATAGAGTAAGCGCGCAATACATTAGATGAAATCTGTTTAACAACCTGCTACATTGTCGAGGACTATAACACTTTAAAATATTTCTATCAGTTTCTTAGAATTATACTATTTTTAACACTTGCTTTAGATAATATATACAAGTTACCTTGTAATTATTCTGCCCTATATTTGACGAATTAAGATCAACCATTTGCTAGTTGCGTGATGTGGACAGAAATGTGCTTTAGACGTACATTATAGAAATAAATGGCTGCTACTGAAAATACATTTATTCGATTTGGGGTTGGGAACAATTTGAGTTTTAAATTGACGATTCTCCTTTCCAAGTGATGAATGAGCAAAATATGTGCACCATTGGTAGGACTCAGTTGACCCCAAATAGAGACCATGCCAGTGTTCCACTGTCAGGTCGACGATGTTTCCCTCTTTGTCCACCGCGAGCACGGTGAGAAACTTAGCTCTCCCTCTCTCATTTACTCTATTGATCTGTGCAAAAATTCTATATGGACATGGAACGAAACTTCATATCGAAATTCTAATTATGGAGTAGAAAAGTGAAAATGTTAATGTGTAAGAAAGTCAGAAGAAATAAAAAAGATTTTGAGAAAGTTTGTTTTTTTGCCTGCGAAACCTTTGACATTTGTTATTTTCTTACCCGAATGTGCAATTTTGCTCCCGTTTAATCGACTCCACATCTCTTACCGTTTCCGAGATACCAATGGTGGAAGTGGAACTTCAAGCATCCGGTAGAAAAATTTGTTGAACCCCTTAAAAATTAGTTGTAACTGCTCCAATGTGACCAGCATGGGGAATTGGGTAATACTCATTTTCTTCATTAAATTGTTTAGCTGCTCATTATTGAAAACAATCTGCAACTATGCATTCAATCCCAGTGTATACTTGCTGAAACTAGACTATGTTTTGAGATTTTTCAGTTGTTTTCCAGTACCAAATACAAATTATTATTGTTGCCAATATAAAATCTCATCTCCATGTCTTGTGCAAATTCCACCACGTAAGTGAGTTTATCTATATGAACATCCAAGTAAAAGCTCACACTTAGGGAACAAAATGACATCATGTAGATTAACTCTGCACGTCTTACGTTACGCTATCATTATCAGAATTATGTTCGGCATCAGTCAGCGTCTCTGAGAAAAAGGTTAGCTACGGAGACATATAGCAAAATTTTAAAAGGATTGAGTTGGTCACACAGGCTTATACAATTGAAATTTACTTTTTTATCATGCTTTTCTGAACAATTGTGGGTCTTTTTAGCATTTGACCCGCTGAGAGCATTGCTCTTAAAAAATCTTAGAGGCCTGTATGCTTTCACATAAAGTTCTCTTACCGATAAATGCTCCCTCTCCTCCACCTGAGAAAAAAAACTGCGTTTGCACATGATCGAAACTATGACTAAATCTAGCGTGAATGAGATACACAGTCCACATCGAGCAGTGGCTGCTGACTGCGAAACACATTTCTCCATCACTCTAAGATTTAAAGGTAAATGTACAGGGAAAGCTATATAAAATATAATAATAATATAATAATGTGCCTTTATTCAACTTTGGATACATAAAATAAAACAAAAGAATGATATCTTGAAAACCGCAAAAGTGCAAAATTGAAAAGGTGGAGTGTTACCCTAGGGGTATTTTTCAACTCAACCTCAAATAAAAAATTGTATCTGTATCATCAACATACACATATCATACAATAATAGAGATAAACATAAGTATTAATGATAGTCATAATAACTGTTCTGTAACCTAGTGCCTAAGAGAAAGGAACTAATCATAAAAAAAAGAAAAAAAAAATGTAGTGAGTTTCAGCTCATCCATTTAACTACCATAACTTTCTCATTGGAACGTAGGATTAAAAGTCTTTTATTGCTGGTGTAGCTACCAACGTACTATCACCAAATCATAATACATTTTTGTAGGTAACGAAAAAGTATTTTGTATCAACAATTAATAGAATAAGAATAAAAGAGAGACAAGTAGAAAAGTAGTGGGCGTAAACAGAGTCAGCATATAGGATCCTTCACACTTCAGACAGATACAAATTCTTTAGCTTTTTCTTAAAGTTCAATAAAGAGAAGTCATAAAAATCATTTGGGAGACGATTGTATAGTTTTGCTGCGTTATATGAAAAGCTGCGTTTAAAGGTTGATGTTGAACTTTGAAATTCTATCTAAAAGGTATTCCGGCTTTTGGTCCACGAGAACTTTGTGGATTAGTGATAGAAAATATGTCTAATCGGTGCGTAGAGTAACCGGAGTTTCAGGCGTATAAGTAAACTAACTCCAAAAAATTGATATATATCCTCCCACACCCCCTACACCTCCCAACCTTAAACTTTTAACCCCTACAAACATTTTTCTGAAAATCATCAGGAGCGTCTGAAACTCCAAAAAATGAAGTTTGTGAGATTTTTATTTTTGTCGTCTTTTCTCCATGGCTCCACCGCGACTGAACCGATTCCAAAAAAACATTTTATCAGCATATAAAACCATGATATCAAAACTCAATAAATAATTCTGGGTGTTGCATTTTATATACCCCTTAGTATACTTCATATCGTCCAATTTCGCACGATATAATCTGTATGCTCGGGACAGAATTTAATCTTAATGCCCAATCAAATTGTCGCTAATACTGGTCCTATCCTTTTCTAGGTTCCTTTTCTAAGAAAATCTCAGTTGCAGATTCCACCTATGGTGTATGGTTCCAGCTGCCACATTCGTCTTCCAAATTAACACTTACCCGACTTCTAAACCATCGCCCCAGCTCAGTGGCAAGCAATCTCCTTCCCACTCCTAATTCCCACCATCTCCCAAGACACACATCTACCCTGCCTCCTTTGTCATTCCTCATGCCGCACCTTCCCACACAACTTACGACAATTACCGCAGACAAGTGAACGTCTGATTGCAGTTCGCAGCCCTTGCGATTTTTCAACGTCTCCTACACATCCGCACTTTTATGCGGATCTTAGCGGGCAGTCTTAAGGGGACTGGCATATACGGCACTTACGAAAATATTTCCCACCCAATTTATTTTTTGACTGGGTCAAGTCAACAAGCTGAAACTATGACGGAATTGATACCTATATAAGTACTATGTTTTAGCGTAAGGGTGGTAGTTAAAAAAATCAAGATGTCAAAATTTTTATTTTTTTTTAACGGATACGCCTATATTTGTAGCACATCCATAGATAGGTCCTGTTACAAAAAGAGAAAATTGATATAAGATGCCATAGCGATAGCCCACCAGCCGTCCATTTAGGCCCGCAACGTCAGTCGTCCCTACAATTGTAGTTCGCGTTTATGGCCTCCTTGATTGTCATACTCCTTTCTCTCCTTCAAAAATTTCTAGATTACACTTGTCCCGTGTCAGCGTTAGCACTCTCTTATTGTGAAGATATGTTTTCTTTTTAAATTGTAGGAAATTTCAGGCTGATAAAACATGATATAACTCAAAAGCAAGCACAATTTGATGCGAATAAATGTTTGTGACATAACCTCAAAATACAGTTCTGACACGGAGAAGTAGAAAACTATGACAATCAAGGAGGCCATAAAGGCGCCCTACAATTGTAGGGACGACTGACGATACGGGCCTTAGAGCGAATCTGAATTTATGCTTAGGACAGTGAAGTACTGGTGAGGAGTTTAAAAGTGAGGCATCGCACGACTCCCGTTCCATTTAAAAAATATGTCAGACTAAAACATAGTATATGATACCTGTATAATTCGCGCTTTTCCTTCGCGGATAGGGCAGTATAAAATATTAGTCAATTACAGGAGAATTTTGAAAATCAGTGCATTTTCGCTATTCTTGATTAGTTTTGGGTGCAGCAAACATCCTATCCACAGACTCAGACTTCTTGGAAACATTTGACGCACTTGTCTTGGAAGATTATTATTATTTTTGGAGAAAAATTGATATGAATATTTGACGTGAAATCCGTATAACTCTATCTACTTTGAAAATACGATGAGCTTAGTAAAGCTGAAAATTCAAAACTGTTTGTAGTGTATTAGAATCGTAGACTCTTCTTGTCATAGGGATATTTGAACAACATTCATGTTTTGTCTTGGATAAGTCTTATCAGTGGTATATAATTCTACAACACAACGTATCTCGGTAATGGGACATTTTAAGACCTATGTTCCCGGGAGCTCTTTCATGTTATTTTTGGATGTACTTTCGGATCTAGAAGTATTGCTATTGTTTTTTCAATCATCGTGTTCAAGATAATTCGTAACGCAACTCCACCAGTCGCATAAATACTCTGGTGTTCTGACCCCTACAGAATAAGTAAACGAAATAATGTCTACATCAGTCAATCTTTTGACACGTTTGAAACTGGAAACGTAGCATTAGTTCTGCGAGTACTGGAGGTGCCGGGCTAAGATGAGAGACAAGGAACATGTGATCCGTCATCAGTACAAGTTTAAACTCGCTCGAGTTATATGCTTGTCCGTAGCGATTTTTTTTGTGAAACATTTTTTCATGTTGTGTTCTAAAAATGAGTGACATCAATTTCGAGCAACGGTATGCTATCAGGTTTTACTTCAGACTTGGGCAGAGTGCAACGGAAACTCTTACTAAACTTCAGCAGGCTTACGGAGATAGCGTTTTGTCAAGATCCCAGGTTTTTCGGTGGTTTAATGCAATTTCAGAGAGGATAGAGTTTATTAAAAATGATCCAAGAAGCGGAAGGCCCTCATCTTCAAGGACCGATGAAAATATCAACAGAATCCGAGATCAGATACTCGGTTGACAGTCAGATTGATCGGCGAGTTGAATTTGACTCACACTAGCATTTATCAGATCAAGAATAACTGGGTGTAGAATCATGATAATGCTCATTGTCATTCAGACAATAAACGGATTTTTGGCCAGTAAAAACATTCCTGTGGCGCATGAGCCTTCTCATTCGCCTGACTTGACTCCTTCTGACTTTTTCCTCTTCCCGAAGTTGAAAAATCACCTCAAGAGAACTAATTTTGTGACAGCGTTCAAACATCTGTAACCGACCAGCTGAAGGCTATGCCAGTACCAGAGTTCCAGCACTGTGATGAAGTGTGGAAGAACCATCTCCAGCGATGTGTCGCTTTAGAAGGAGGTTATTTTGAGGGTGACAATATAAAATTGTAATTACATTTGTATAAAAAAAAATAAAAATATAGTCTCATCACTTAATTTACAGACCGCGTATTACAGGTTAGTGCCTATGTTTATTGGAACTTCGTCTTTGGAATGACTGCATATTTGAAGATCACTTTTTACCTTGTAGAACAGAATGTCCTGTATCTTATCAATTAACATTGGTTTCAAATTAATGTTTGGAAACTGTCAAAACGATAAATTTGACCAGAATCTGTTATATTTCGATGCTAATTTTTGAACTATTTGAAACAGCAACATGAATGACAGATTTATATGTATGTGTCGTTCCCCTTAAGGGAATGTCATCCCTCAGTTTGGTGTTTTCCTTCCTAAAACGGTTGATTGATAATACGCCAGGAACTTTTGCATTTTTACACGTAGCTTTATTCTTCTTTAAGAAGATGTATGTGGTTTTAACGACATCTCTTTATTCTCTGTCCCGCAAAGAGGGATCGTTGCTAATAGTTTTCGATAGCGAGTTATAAATTGGTTGTTCTGATAAGACGCGTATGTTGAAAAGCAGCTGAGAATATAGGGATAGGAGGGTTGCTACCGTCTTTCATTGTCTCGACATTGATTATTACGTTAAAATTTTTTGAATATGTATATGTGCCACTTTATTTTAAAAAGCTCGATTCTTAGAAGAGCTTATCATTTAGCATGCTTGATTTTTATTACGGAATTAGTATATTTACACTAGTTGTTGGCACATTTTCCTCACTTGATTTTATTTTTCTACCTAGAAATGTGAGTGATTTTTAAACACGCCGTAATATATAGAAAAGGCTGTATCTACGTTTGGCAATGTACAGACCAGGATGCAATAATTAGACCGTCTCAAATAAAAATATGTATACAGAAGGACTTTACAGAGGAATTAAACTTTTGGAGGTAAATGCGCTTCCATCTCGAGTGAAATTTGAATAAATAACATTTTTGCGCGCATTAGAAAATCTAAAGGCTATTGGTAAAAGTGATCTACAGACAGAAGACGAAAAACCTTGAAAATAAGTTTTTATATGTTCAGTTCAGTGTGGCGGCACGCCACTGGACAGCTCGACAAAAAATACCATTTTCTCAAATAAAAGCAATAACATTTGATTGATTAGTTTTGACTAATTTTTCGGATTATGATAATTACAAAGACTGACTTTTCGCAGTAACACTTCAACACATAGAACATAGGTATGTTATGAGGTTTCATTTTGGAGGTATTTACATAATGCACAATTCTTCCGTGGACAATATATACATATCACATCTTCAATTTGTTTGAAGTAACATTTTCTGAAATCCTAGGTAACTTGGTCTTCATTATTGCGTATATACCACAGATATTTAATGTGATTATGGTTACATTTGCATTCTTCAGCATTTTGCAACAGCTCTTTAGCTATAAACTAACCCCTGAACTAACTTCACGGAACCCAGAATATTTACTGATAAGATATGACGCTGTCCATTGTCCATCCAAACGTGTCCCCTCCTATACTCAGCTCCTCTCCCGAAGTTATCTTCGGATTTCATTCTCACTGTTATAATTACTATCCTCCTGCAGAAACCACCGTAATGTCACGTTCTCGTCTCGGAACGTGCTTTGAAAAAATTCGGGGATGGGGAGATTGACTGGAGTTAGCGAATTATTACAGGGAGTGGGAGATGTCTTGATAGATGCTGATGAACACCTGACCGTCGCAGGACAGATACAGGGTGTTTACAAAACATGAGGCAAATGTTCAGGGGGAGGTTCTTTGGACTATAAAACTACGTCGGATGCGTCAAATATTCCCAGTCTGAATTAGAGACTACATACGATTATAAATTATTTTGTTTTACCAGCACAGACACCTTTGATTTCGAAAGGCGTTTTGTAGTCGGTACGAAACCGGTGCCCACGCACCGCTTCTTCGTACGTTACCGGGCGAGGATATATTGTACTCATTTGCGTCGGTCTGGCTGTCGGTCTATCCGGTAATCCTTGGCCCGTCTATACCTTGAGAATTACCACTTGGATTTTGATGAAATTTTCTCACAAGATTACTGCTGTGCTAAGGACGAAAAAGATTTATGGTTTTTAAGCATCTGTCCAGTGGCCGCGGAGAAAAATGCTAAAAACGAAAAAAATTAAAGTCGCTCAAACTTTATTTCTTGACGTTTAAGAGGGTCCCTATCATTTTGGACAAAAATTAAAGGGCAGAAAGTTCAGGGGTGGAGGGTAGTATACATTTCCAACCTCCGTAATTCTATGCAACTATTAGAAATATTTCACACATCATAGATTCCACCATACATTTGCTCCTAAAACTTTATTGTGCTTATAAACTCTCCCCTCTTAAGATGTAACACAGTGGACATTCACAACGAGCAAGTTTATTTCTAGGTTCTGCTGTACAGAGATTCAGATGTGTTGTTGAGATTGTTGTTGTATATGAGGGGACCTGCATTTGTGCATATACCGGGGATAATCTAGCAGTAGTTGCTTCTACTGTATGGTGCAGATTATAGTTCTTCTGTCCTACTGGGTAAGCATTGGAGTTTTGGTAGAGGTATACTTCCAACCCCATAGCTCCTGCAGTTTTTTGATCAATTCATTAATTTTGTATCAGTTGTGGTTAGTTCACAGTTTTTTTTTAAATTAGATTCTCCCCCCTCTCTGTGTTGCACTTTTCCGATCTGCAAACATTCGGTGTCGACGCAGTTTAGAACACCTCTAGCATCTGCTTCTAGTAGCACAGTCAGAGCCCATAACTCTTCCCTTCCTAAGGAACAACCTCCACCTTTTGCTCGAGGTGGATCCACAACTCCGTAACGGGTGATGATTCACAGGTCATTCTCTCCACATTGAGAGAGGTCCAAATCTCTAGCAGGCCGATCTGCAAGAAGCCAAAAAAGAGGTTCACAACTGACAAGGAGCTGGATTGGCCGTCACAGTGGAGGATAGCAGACTTCAACAACCTCCAGTCAACGATGGGGATCTGGCACCATAAGGCCAGCATAAGAAGTTTAGTCCGAAGCGAGCTATTGGCTGTGGGCTAAGGAAGCAAGCAAGGTTTGAATTGGTAGCCATTCGCTCAGAATAATGTTTGCAGTAAAACAAAAAAAAATAGTTTAACAGCTATCAATGCTAGGGTTGGTAAAAGTGGAGCATTACGTACGAGAATAACGCGTCTTTGTAGGAAATAAGAAAACCACAGCGTATGTTTACCAAAGATCTGAATCTCATAGTTTTCAAAATCTATTTGACACAAGAACTAAAGTGGATGTTAGGTTTGTGAATCGTCAACAGTGCCGTATTCTGGGGTTAGAGAAGTGTGAAAAAATAATGCATTTACAATTTGTCACCGTTTGGTACGGATTTTGGGCTGGAGGCAGTACTGGATCATCATTCTTTGAAGATGACACTAGTCTAGCAGTGACTGTCACTGGTGTCCGATATCGAGACATGAGACTTATTTCTGCCGAAATTCGATAACTTTGATGTGGATGAAATGTGGCTTCAGCAAGACGGTGTCGCATGTCATACATCCCATCAAACAGCTCAATCATTGGATGGGATATTTCCTGGACTGTACTCTCTCGTGTCGTTGATCAAAATTGACACCTTATTTGAAGTCAACGATCTATGTCAAAAAGCTCATAGACACTCATGCATTGAAGGTGGGAATTTAATGCTATAATAACGTAATTCCGCCACATGTATGCAAAGTGATTATCTAGTAATTCTATCATTTGTACTATAATTGAAATAAAAAGTCCAGTCAAAAAAACTACTTTCTATTGAATTTAAATGTTACATTTTGGAACACCCTTTAGCAGGCGAACCCTGTTAGTTTTGAATAGTTTTGGAGATTAAGTAGCCCTAGTTGTAGTTGCTACTAATAGAACATATTATCTCACGAAAATACGTAGTAGAATTGTCGGAAAGATCAGTGCTTAAGTTTTTACCCAATATTTGGGAAGCACACTCTTCAGGGAAGGTCAGACAAAGTTAGGAAGCTAAAAGCACCAAGATTTCAAGCTTTTAAACAAAATTTCATGGGTAGCTACAGCTTATTGATGCACTCACAAGAAACCTAACCCTAACCCTAGCTTCATGATGCTCACTTCAAAAATTTTCAGCTCCAGCTACCTAAAGAGCACATCTTTTCTCCTTCTGATTGAGACAACATTAATATTGACTACCGTTTTCCAAGTGATTAATTTCTTGCTACATGATTGTCGCCATGCATACAATACAGGTCTGCCGTTCTTCAGGTTCTCCAAAATGAAAGCGCAAAACTAACCTTGTGCATCGCCCTCGACGTACTTGGTCTTCCTGGCGCGGTCAGATCTGCAACAAAGTAAACACATTAACTGTAAAACCATATCTAAGGTGCTCTAAGATAAATTTGCTGGCAATGGAGCAAAAATGCCATTAAATATTTGCGAAAGTTAGAAATATTGCAGTGCCATACATTATGTTTACACCTAATAGGACTCAGATTTATTTAGGGTTCATGGAATCTCAAATATGAGGCGTTTATCTCAAAGCCAACCAGGAGCCCAAGATTATATACCTTCAATTCTTGATATGAGACGTGACGTTTGGTTTAGTGTGAGGTTTCCCACAGAATTTATAAAATCCGGCTGAAGTATTTATATAGGTAAAGATAATGCTTATTTCAATCCTACTTACTAGAAGGATTGGCGGATCCTATTAAGAGAATGATCCTGTTTATATCGGCAATTCTAATCCTAGATCGCCCCTGCATATATCCTCGAAATAAACGTAGTGACTAACTTTTTGCTACTATGATCCTGTTGATTACGCTTCAATATGAAGAGGGAAGACAAACACTGTAAATTTTATATTAGCAAATCATACAAAAGATCAGCACGGGTATTACGTATTTTGCAAAATGACAGTATGTCGACTTTTTTTGACATTATATTGTTTTTTGTGGTTTTCTGTAGGTTTCTCTACAAGATATTAACTTAGCACTAGCTTAGGGAAACGTTGTGTACTCGTTTTGTAGTTGTTGTACGTGTTCCCTAAACGCCATGAGGCTTCAGTTATCAATTAATTGTTGGATCTGATGTCATGTAAAGCTGCTTCAGAGATGGCGTGGCATTACTGGAGGTAACAGCAATGAATAGGTGCATACTGCATAGTGAGGATTTGTGTGCTAATAAAATGTGTTAATGATAACTCCATTGGATTCTTGTTTCAAATACACTTACTTGAGGTTTAAAGCTAGAAATTAGTTGCGCATCCAGTTTTTCTTATCCATTCTAACAGTAATTACACACAACGCGGGCGAGGTGGTGATATCCCGTAGTTCTCCTCAAAGCTTTTGAAAACACAGAAAAAAAACCTTAAAAAATCGTAATTCATTACTTTGAACATAACCTGTTCATAACGGACAACATATAAATAACCCGCCGGGCACAGCTAAAAGATATACTTCATTGTCAGCGTATTCAGTAATAATTTTCTCACACAGCAAATATCACTTATTTTATACACATGCAGACCAATACACACAACCATCCAGATGCGATCTTGATATTCAAGCAACTTTCTTCTCAGAGATGAAACCTATAGACTACTCGGCATCACAAAACATATGCAACCAACAATGTGTATAGACGCGTAGTTGAGCCATTCCTTCATAGATCCAACGATCCTAGTAAACAAACGTGGAATGACTGTTTGCATCCTAAAAACTACCTAGTCTGCAAGATGACATTTTATAGGCTTTTTTTGACGTTTTATAGGTGCAGAGCAGAATCAACACAAATTACACGGATCTGTTGCTATACATAATAGTGCTGTTACAAACAGTGGCAGTTAAAAATTGCTAAATTGCAGCTGGACGTCATCTTAGCATATTTTTTCAAATGCAATTAAGGCTCATGTGATACATCGTTTTGAATATCCTTACTCGTAACTTGTATCTCTGGAATACGAAGTCACTTAAGGCTCATGTGATACATCGTTTTGAATATCCTTACTCGTAACTTGTATCTCTGGAATACGAAGTCACTATCTTTCAAAACGGCGTATTGGCAAGCTGTTGAATTTTTGTACATTGAATCGCTTATAACTAGACAACTAATAAACAGAAAATTCTATACCAATCTACTTCCCTTCGAAGGGTGTATCCGAATATGTAATAAAGTATGAAGCATTCCACTTATAAGAGTTGGGTAATCCTGCCATCCTGAATGTCCTGTATTGAGTTGCACACAGACAGACCCTTTGACTTGAAATTCTATTCTAGGATTGAAAAGTCCTGACAAGTAGCTTTACAATGAGCTCACAACACGACCACCTGTTCTATTAAAAAAATGTTCTAAGAAAGCGCCCAGTCGCGATCCTGCAATTTTCGACTCTCTCTTTTCGTTAAAGCATAGTGTTGATTACTGCATCGTTTTGATTACCCGAATTTCAGTTTGCTAACTCAACTCAAAAAAATAAGTAGAGGGTGATACTTTTTTGCTAGTACATACAATATACAACAACCAAAACATGTAGCTTAATAGTTTTTTCCACAAATTAACAAAAAGACGTTTTGTCATAGATCACATCACTAAGCGTAAATACCTCCCTAAAATTTACTCATGGTATGTTCCCGTATAGAGAGTTTCCCAAAAAAATAATACAATTTGGTAAATCCTAAGGCACATCGCTTTATGCTTTGATTTCCAGTCAGTGTCTCCAATCTTAATTCCATGTTTTGCACAAAGTAATTTCTTAACTGATCAGTAGATCATGAATTTGCAAAAAGAAGTCTGCTCTTCTTCAACCCTCACTGGCTGCTGCGTCAGTTCGATAACGCTGAAAACAATTAATTACCCTACCCGGGCAATTTTTCAATAAAGAACTGTCAGTTATTCCGAAGACTAACGAACTAGAACGCACCCTCAGGAGACCCAAGGGTATTCGATCAGGAGAATTGGTGGGATGTCTCTGGCTCACGCTATAAAGGAAGTTTCTCAGTAATTAAACATGTATACGTAAAAACACCAGGCATAAGTTTGAAGGAAGTACTGTGATTTATAGAGCCTTCGGACACTTCCTCAAATGACCATTATGTTTTATTAATATCTGTCAATTTTTCCTGATTCATCTGTACTTTGAACGGAACACAAAAAAGTCCAAAACCTGCAAAGCCCCTTAACTTTATTTATACATGCTTTAACAACTTTTGCTAGTTTTAAAGTGTAGTAAAAACTCTTCTTTTGTCTGGCGACTAAAACAGTTTAGGGCCTGGTGGCACCGCTTTGCTTCACTTAGCTCAGCCTTATTTGAGTGGAATTTGAACAGATAGTTGAGCTAAGTCGATGGATTTCTCTGCCAAGATGGATTTTATAACTTGCCAGTTTGACATTATTATGATTTGACCTACTGACCTCTGTATATCAAGTTCTTTGTAACTTAGAAACTGTGGATATGGAAAGTTCCCTGTTCTTCATTGAGCACTGGAAAGCTCTCATAATGATATTTTGTAGCTACTCATTACAAGTTACAATCAAGCTTAGCCACGAAGCGTGATACATTTCACAACATCGAGTGCAAGATTATTTTTAAACTGATTGAGGCAATCCAAAAAAAGTATTGTATGATATATATTGTATAAATACTTTTAATCTAAATAGAAATAAATGTGATTATTTCACAGGGCTCACATTATTATTCATATAACTTTGGTATTAGCAGATGTAACTTTATCTAGAGTACGTTTTTTCCAAATCGGAGTGGTGCTGAAGTACTCAATTTGAGATTGATCTAAATATTTAGATAACATTTGATGAGTGGTAGATTTGAGAGGAGCAGTGCAATCGGGCATTCATTCAACGACAAAAATCATAATCCTTACGATTCTCAGATCCGTCAGTCATTTCGTACAACATAAAATTGATTACTTGAAAAATCCTCAATTAATCAGCTTCATTTATTTTACTTCTCCAACCAAAATGTGGTAAGAAACGGTTGTTACAAAGGGAATTAAGTAGGAACATGTCAATCAAGACACAATCGTGACATCGATCACCCATCTTTTGACATGGGAAGTACAATAATTATTCCAATGTAAAATTTTTCAGAATGAAGTAGACAATTTTGAAAAAGTTAGGGGTTCATTAGCTGTAAACCAGAATGATCTAGGATTTTTCATCCAACTGTCCAAATGTGCCCGAATTTTCCTTTAGAGAGCAAAACATGGACACTGTCTAGAAAAAATAACAGCACCCAAAAATGTCAAGTAGATTTACTTGAAGAAGTAAATACATAGTAAGAATTCTGAATAAACGTCTGCAGTGATTATGCATGAGCATGAGAAATGTACAAAGTATTGAGAATGAATAAAACTCGGATATTAGGGTTTTTGTTCCTTTGTCGCCCAGCCTCGAAGTGTATGCACAAACAGTATATATCTATTCTAGCTATGTAAGTCCAACCCAAAGCTGATGAAAATACAAACAAAATATCGAATTCTGGAGATTTTGTGATACAGCTTTTTCTCACGGGTGCCCACGGAGAGGGAGTGACTGTTTGTGCTGGGTGAAAATAATATTTCCCCTATACAGGGTATTTTAAATTCGACCCTCACCATTGGGATTTTGGAAACATCAAGGAATACGAAGTCACTTAAATAGGGGCACAGTTGCGTATTAAGATAATCAGCAAAATGTCGCTTAGAAAAATAGTTTCAATTTTCTCTTGAATTTATTTGTGGTGGGTTTTCAAAATAAATTGCACATGAACTCTGCCACATTTTCTCCTCTACAAGATGGCACAATTAGAATTTCTATATGACGTTTCGTCCCTTGTCCTCCAGCAACAACTTACACACATGAATAGAATTTTTATTCTGATTTAAAAACTTGTATGTCATACATTGACATCGCAAAACATGGTTATTTCAGAAGTTCCTAGGTAGGCCTTGAAATTATTAGATTTCATTTGTTTGCATAGCAACAGAGTTTGCAATAGTGTGAATATCTCTGCTTATTTATGGTTATTATTGTTATTACCATCAATAAAATTTTCATTTCGCATTCAGGTTCCACCATATCTTTTTACTTCCTTTTAATTTTCATCCAACAATAAATTCATGGTCAACTAACAATCACTGAATTTAGGGCTCAAAAAGTCCATTTAAATATACAAAATTACAATATAGTGTCCGTATAAAAAAACAAATTTGATGGTGGAGTCGAAAGAAAAAACGTCTTATTGATAATTTGAGTACGCCACCTTGCAGACGAGAATAAGTGACAATATGCAATTTATTTTGAAATCCCATCTCCAACAGAGTCGGAAAAAATAGAGCATCTCATCAACATCTGATAGTTTCAAGGCCTACCTAAGAAATTCTGTTTTTCTTAAAGTAATCAAGGTGACAGCGTCAATGTATGACGTATTATGCATTTTTTTAATCAAAAGTAAAAACTCTATTCATCTGTGCAAAGATGCAATAAATCGTCATTAAGAAATAATAAAGTTGATGCTGGAGGACAAGAAATTCTGATTATGTCTTCTTGTAGAGGAGAAATCGTGGCACTGTTAATGTGCAATTTATTTTAAAACCCCAATATAAATAAAGTCAGGAAAAAATCTGAACAATTTTGGGAAAATTCAGTTTTTCCGTTAATCTACGGAAGTACTTTGACTGTCGAAACCTTCTAAGTGTCACTTTGTTGACTACCCCATTTAAGCGACTTCGTATCCCTTACAGTTTCCAAGATCCCAATGGTGAGTGCCCAATTAGAAACATCCTGTATATGCAGACTCTTACTAGAAGAAAGAAGTGAAAATACTACAAGGATTTAATAACGTCTTTGAATAATAAAGGGTGTTATACACTAAAAAGCTAAAGCGACTGAACCTAACTACAATTATCAAGATCTGCTTACATAGCTATAAGTTTCACAGAGTTCTCAACATGGACAAAAAGAAGTGAGCCTACGAAAATACGTAGAAGTAAGAGTTAAATCGCGTAATTACGCATTTTGCAACTTAACAAAAATTTAAATAAAATTGGCGATCACAAAAATAGTATTAATTATGGTTCTTGAAAGTTATTTCCTCTATTGTTCGGATTTTTCATACTGTATTCATAATTTTCATTTTGCCATTACCAAGTCAATAAACAAAATATTGAGCACAAAGCACTTTGGCGCTGGCCGATATTTGAAATGGGATTTCCTTACAATTTCTTCTTCCACTTGCTCACCTGAAAATGTTACAAAAAGTTATTTCTGTTGAATTGTGGCATTGTTTTCTCTACTAAATTAGGTTTTTGGGTTTAATTTTTTTACACCCAAGCAGCCGCGCAGGAGCTTAAAGAAACTTTGTTATTCCCATTTTTGACGTGCCTAAAGTTAGTAGAACTGGAAAAATCTCATGTAGATTGTTACACGATCTCGACACCGTCGGGACAAAGGAGCGGTCTTATCGGCCAGTTCTGGATGTACGAAGTTCGACATGCTTACGATGGGAGGCCGAGGTCAGGTATGCACATCGCGGAGCGACTCCATGGATAGGAGCTCTGAGGAGAAAAGCCCGTTGGCGTAGCTAGATCGCCAACGTCCCGTTGGTACGAAGGTGTACTCAGACCGTCCATCAGAGAAAAGTTCATTAAATGCATCTTGCGAATCAATTTTAGTCCTCAAGATAGTTCCGACATACTCTGATACCTGTCACTGTCACTGGTTGACTGGTGTCCTCTGATCTGTCAGAAGGTTCTGTACGAACAGCGGATTGGCTGTCGGCAAACAGTCAGGAAGTCTACGAACAGGTAACATCTCTCTGATTCTGGTTTTGACAGTTACCGACAAGTTACCGACTACTGTACGAACAAACCATAAGTCGTCATGCAAGACGTAGTGTTTGTGGTATCCGACGTCTTGTTGCTGCCAAGCACACTTACACTCAGTCATTTCTTCAAGAAAGTTGGTTCATGCGCAGAAATCAACCTACCGGTGATTTTATTCATGCCAAGAACCAAAGGAAGGCGACTACGAAAACAGACGATTTGGTACTATACACACTATATCTTGTATGACGGCTTAAAACTGTAGCCATCCATGCCAGCCTTTAGAAGCTGTTGACTGATGTACTTCACAATCTCGTTGTTGATCGCCAGTAGTCGTTGGGGTTGATTTTTTATCCTCTTTTGAAAACAGTTGAATATAGGCAAGCTTCCAGTTTCTTACAAAGATATCATAATCGCAGGAGGTATGAAATACATGTGAAAGGACAAGAGCAACCTCCGTTCTTCTCTTTATAGGGAACATGTTAGGTTAGGTGCCTTGGTGACTAGAGTACCCAAGTTGCCCTCCTCATAGTGTGAACAACTGTTCGGGTCGACGGCATTCTGGTGCTTGAAGGGGAGTCCATGGAGTTGAGGGTACTTCCATTCTAACTTTGGAGTAACAATTGCTCCATCCTACATGTCAGTGGTCTTTGAGAAGTTCCATTCAATAGCTTAATTATCTTCCAGGATGACCGACTGCCATTACACTTCGACGTTATATGAGCTTGTTTGTTTTTAATAGTGAGCTTATTTTGAGAAGGTCTCTGAAATCCCTTCGAACCAGGTTTTTTTACGACGATCTTGAATAGGACGTTCAAGGTCAAAATAACTTTGATCTAAGATTATATCCGGGGCCAGACAGTCAAACCTTAACTTGACAAAGTCATGCTCAACGTCAAATTTAAGGTCACCACTAATAGCCAGGAAAATATATTAAACTCCCGCTATTTTGTTTGTTCTATACCCCTTGATTATTTTCAAACATCTTGTTGTTCCAAGACTTACGGATCACCCTATATGTAAAACCGCTTCACGCGAGTTCAATAGACGAAAGGTGCCATTACTTGTCTTCATTGAGCTGACGGCCTATGATTTGGAGGTAGCAAGTATCCTCGTGTGAAAGATCAATTTTGATCCAAAAAAATGTACTCCACTAGACTTGCATTGAGCAACTCTGTCTATTCACTGCCACTTGCTATAGTTGGCAACTTGATCAATATACATCCCCCTTGGCAGTCACCATAGCATATCATCGCCCTCCCCCTCCTATTTTCGGTTAGACCCACGTCCCTTTCTCAATTAGGAGTTGGAATCTGCGGTAGACACTCACATACGTCCATACACGTATAGTAAGGATGGAATGATGCGAATCTCGGTGCTCGGGGCCTCTCTCATTTGTTTTCGGCCCTCCTTTGGTATGCTGATTATTGGCTGAGATACGAAGATGCATTAATCAAATCAGATGGCGACGAGCTTCTGGAAGTTGCGTTGTTGATTATTTGATCAATAATCGTGTTCAGTCTGACCAAAACTTAAAATCACATACATTTTGAAAATAAAGAGCTACATAAATATTTTCTCTACGCACTGATCTTCATGAAGCTTTTTTAACTATTAAAATCCATTTTGTAGGTACCTCTTTGACCAACGTCCATTAACCTGGTCAATCAACGAGATATTATGATGAACAAATGACTTCAAAGCTTCGCTTACCACGCCAGCTTATTTAAAACTACATAATAAATAGTGAATACCATCTTTGTGTTTCAACTTGGCACTGACTTATACAGTAACCCTAACGCCAATTAACTATGGTTTCATTATTTGATTGGTCTGGTTAAGGAAGGTGGTCCTTTACAATTGCCCTATCCCGCCAGTCTTTTAAACATATCTTGATATTAATAGGCCATAATGTAGAGCATTTTATGTCATTCTAGTTTTAACACATTCCATGTCCATGAATCATATGTGATCCATTAGACGTGTTTGTCCACACGCCCTTGAATCATATATGATGCATTGTACTTGCTTTGCCTTATGAAATGTTAAAAATTGGTCGTGATATGTGAGCAGCTGATTATAGCATAAACGTATTAAGAAGATATTAAACCTTTTTTCCAGGATGCATCACATATGATTCGAAGACGTATTTTTTATGTTCGTAAAATGATTCCAAAAAGTCGCTTATTTATTAGAAACGACTTTATTAGAGGTTTTAGAAAACAAAGGAACATAATTATGAAAATACAAAATAAAAATAATTAGTTCTGATTTTAATTTTTGTATGTTCCAGCAAAAAAACAAGTAGAAAAAATGGCTTACTACATATGGTAGATTAAGTATCTACTTGCTTTTTTTTGTAGCAAACTGGGTTCCATTTTCGCGTTGTTTTTTTCTGTATTACTCATGGCATCTTTTTCTTATAATTTTACCGTCGTCCTTTCTTGGTATTTTTAACATGAAGTGCTCTACAGAGTGACTGATAGAAAAAAATGACATTTCGTAGACATATTTCGTTGAAATAGCCCATTATGACTGTTTTACTAAATTGCGTCATCTTGGAATGGCTCAAGTTATTTTCGAAAGTAGTCCCGCAGATCGTGGGCCCTCATGTATACTAATGAGCCGAATTCTAGAGCAGTGAAACGAGAAATATCGCCACAGTGACAGTATTCAAATTTGAATTAACGCTATTGAAAACCAAACCGAAATTAATTTGCCTTAGGCACAGGTGAATATGAAAAGAATCGCACGCCTCTACCTAGGGTTACCAACGGGCTATGGACTATTGGCGTCAACATTTTTTTTTTGATTGTTATATAAAAAACTAGTTAGTTACTACTACCCTACCTGACATCTCAATCACAAATGTCAAGGTACTATCTCGCATATGTTTTTTTTGTCCATTGCACTGGTTCCTCATTATATAATTTTTAGAGCAATGTGACTTGCTTTAGAGCAATGTGACTGCCATGAGAATCTTTTACTGGTTACCATTTGACCACCACGTTCCATATTCTAATAAAGAACCATCATCAGTAATACCAAACAAAGAAAATCCTTAAAATATGCAGATTAATCCCGCAATCCAGAGTTTCTACCACCTCTACAGCGCTGCTTCGATTTACTTCTTCAGATCTGGCTGAACCGTTACCCCCGACATAACAAGGCCAAACAACTCAGCTGCGAAAAGGCTGTGACGTCACGCTAAGTAGGTCAGTTCATATTCTTATGGCGTTTCGCCATGCTGGCTGGTAAGAGCGGCGTTGACATATCTAGGTATGACATAGCAGTATCGAAATCTCGTCTAATTAGTTATACCTCTCTGTGGGCGAATTTTCAAGATATACTCGGGGCCTGCGCAGCTTCAATGATGATCTAATTATTCTTTCTGATCTGCCTCAGTATGTCAAGAATACAGTGTCGATATTACGTTCAATCTGTCACGTGTGAAGTCTAACATATCTGCACAAATGGAGTATGTGGCAACATAGCAGCTAACCTCAAATTCTGGGACTGTTATCATGTATCAATATTATTTATGTTTAATGTTGTTGTTTTAAACTTATATTTAATCAAATCCAAGCAAATAACTGAAATTTCTGTGTTATGTACCGCGGTTATAAAGCGGTTTAAGATGACAGACGGGTTGATGACGTCAGCCACTCGAATCGCTTGAAAGCGTTGGTTTTAACCGCGGTTTTGTTGCAAGTTGTTTATTTTAGAAAAGCACATATGTAATGTCTGATCATTTTTATTATTACTCAATAATCGGTGCTTTTTCGTCTACAAGAGTGTTTGGAAAGAAGCCTTTCATAATGAGAAATGTGTTTTTTTTTTTAGAAAACAATTTATTAATGATGGAACCATGACTTTGTAGCTATGATAAATTTCAATTCTCTAAACTTTTCCGCACGTCAAAGAAAACATTTATTGATTTAGCAGTAATGATAGGAAAAAGCGATGATAAAAGATATTACCAATACGGTATACAGGTGGATCAAGTGACTTTATATGGCCATATTTAAATATTCTTGTGCTATATAGCTACGTAAGCTAAGCATAGGAGCTAGATTTAAAGTGTCCCCAACAACAGTAATTAGTTTAACTAATAAGGTACTCTACTTTATTCTACAACTGAAGTCAGCCTGTATTAAGTTTCCCAAAAATGAAGCTGAAGTAGAACAAAAACATCCAATACCCGGCAAAATTATAACTTCTCACATTTCAAATAATAACCAGAAATATAAAACTACTCCTGAGTTGGGTAAATACCATAATTTTGCGGTGATAACTATGACATATAACAGCTGATTCATGACGTCACGGATCTTATAACCAAACTGATAACCACGCTCGCTTGAACAGATCGGTAAATACTAATCCAAAATGGTAAATACCATTTTCATTTGGTTATTCGCTTGAATTTGATTTTCGTGTCTCTCAATTGTTTCCCTAAGTATTCAAAATGCCTTACAAGTGCCGCGTTCCTAATTGTGCCGGTAATTACGCGAAAGGTCCGAAGGTTATGTTCCCGGGAATGAAAACGGGCGCATAAGATGGCTCAATGCCATCCCTGGTAGTGATTGTGTAATTACAAAAAAGTAGTCAATTTGTACTTTGATGAAGACAGCATCAGTTGGGAATCCACCAGTTGAACATCTGAAGCAGAAGAAGCCGAAATGAAAAATTGAGGGACAAGGAACTATGTACTTAAATCACTGCAAAATAGCATTGATAAGTATACCTCCTAACAAAAATCAACAAGTTTTTAAAAGTATTTAGACCTTCGCAGTTTTCAGTTCATGGCAATCTCCAGATGAGTGGAATAAAGTTGTTTAGGATAAAGTTCGAATATAAACCAGTTATTATAACACACACTGTAATTGTTGATAAAGATCTGAATGTAAAATATTCTCCCAAGAACTGACACTCAACTCGGGTAATATTAAAGACATTTTTAGACACAGTTACCTCTCAAAAAACAATAATGTTCGGCTCTATGTTGTATACAATCAGTCCACATTCATATAGGAGCCATGTAGGACTTATTTTACCACAGCAAAATACTCTGAAGTCAATTTGTAATTCACTGATGGTCGATCCAGTTCCAGATGAGAGACATAACTTTTCAGGCTATGCAAAGAACCTTTTCAGATATGTAAAACCAGTGGAGGAGAACATGATTTTATTGATGGATGAAATACACATTCAGCCATGTTTAGATTTCAAAGGGGGTAATATTGTTGGAACATCAATTAATAATGCCTCATTAACTACAAGCTGGTTTTGAATTCTGCCAGTTATTGCAGATACACTATATCAAAAATGAAGAAAAGACATTTTCATCTAACGCATAAACAGTGCTTGCATCTGGAGAAAAATGTGACATTGCTTTACTATTCAGTGTATTATTATCACAGCACAAAAAAATTTGTAACCTATTTCCTCTTATCCAATAATAAGTTTTTTTGTAATAATTGAATAATAGATTATGCTCAATTTTAGAAACAGATCAGATGTGAACAGCTTCTTTGAGAGCCAGCAAAATCATTATCAAGTTTTTAATATTCTTTGCTATGTATTTCTCTTGTTTTCTTTATTCCTTTCCTGGCTAGAGCTTACCTCAGATCTCCTTGTTGGTTCTTGCTGGACACAACTGTTCAACAAGCACTACATTTTTGATCCCTATCATCATAGTATTGTCCACATATTCCTGTCAAATTTTGTTGATCGGTTGTGACTAACATTGGGTTATGTATGTCATTGAAGAATTTATTACTTCCAGCCAAATATTGTAAGCTTTTATAACATCAACTTATTACTCAAATGTGCACGTAATGTTGAATGAAATAACAGTGAAAATCAGGGTGAAAATAGTTAATAACTACTTTAATATTTTCCACCAAGTTGCCTTCATATTCCAAAAAGACAGTTCTGAATTATCCGTCATTTACATCAAGTAGAGTGTGTTAAGTATGGTGCTATAATCATATATCGCTGATGTATTGCAAGCCGTGCTGTCGGCCGGCCGGACTACTCGTAGTGACGTCACGCGTCTGTTGTCAGGCCTTGTCCTCTCGGTGGTAACGGCTAAACACATTCCGGGTTTACCACTAGTAGCCTCGTCGCGTTATAATGTTCAAGTTCACCTCAGTGTGCCCTATGGAGTTCAACGGGGCCAAGGGGGTTTAAAGGGATGATGCAAGAGAGGACGGTCGTCCGAAGTCAGCGGCCCGCTCTGTCTGGCTGGTTCTGGCTGGTCTGCTTAGCGAGAAAATTAGCAGCGTTTGCTGGATAATAAGGAAAACAGTGGTGGAGGACTTAAAGCGATATGGTCTGAAATTTGTTGTGCCGTCCTTTGATATATGGCAGCACACGATGAGAACATTAAATTCCCTCGGGAACGCCCTCTGTCGTCAAATACGGGTAATTATTGAACCGCCCTCGTATTGAAATTCTTTTGCAATCTACCTACTACAAAACTCATGGACAATAACTACATTATGAATCGAAGTTCCATGCTACTAACATGGACAGGCTTTGGTGAGTCTGCTCATGCGCCACTGAATTTGTAGATCCATTACTGTACACACGCCGCGCCGGAAGAAAAAAACAGTTTTTTCATACATCTCCAAGAGCAATTTCCAAGATACAAGGTGGCTGTTACAAAATACCTCACAAAAAGATTATGCGAAATGATTTATGGCTAATTTTAATAAAACCTGAGTATGTTGTGGATATTAATGCGTAGAACAAAGAGCCCATGACGCCAAAGTATATCCACGACTGGCTTTAGAGTTACGGGATGTCCAAGTTTGGAGATTGTTCGCTATTACAGTGTATCGCGTATACGGTACATGGTTTGTAGAAGATGTTTGGCATTTATTTACATTCTTGGCATCACCTACGCTGACGAGCTGACTAAAATTACCATTTTGACACATTTACATGCATGCATGGATAAAGTTTAGTTCCGAGAGAAAAAAATTTTGAAAATTATTAGGCAACACAATTACACATCTTACAGGTTGTTCCATTATTAAACTGGTGCTGAGTATTAAAGCTATTTATAGTCGTATTTGGACCGACCACTTTTAGAAAAAGATATGTCATAGCTCATTGTATTTCTGCAATTTGTCAAGTAATTGTTTAACGATTATGTATTTTGTCTAAAGAACATAAAGGTATCGCAATTGTATATGTCTCGATCACCTCAAGAGAGCACCGAATTTTCTGTAAAACTAACTCCTAGTGTCCAGTTTACCTACATCGATTACCTATTTGTTGAATACCTACGTCCTTTCTTAAAACATTCTGACAAAACACCCTGTGTACAAAAACACAGTTTTGAGAGAAACGCACTCCTTCGTCGGTTTGATATATTATATTCTTCTTAGGCACAACGAATAGAAATTCAACAACTACTAAGTAAATCTAAGAGCAGAAGCATTTAATAATAAATGTATGGTTATCCATTAGAAATGCAACAATTTCAATAACGGAACACCCTGTATAAAACTGAATATTTCTGAAATGTCATTCTGTATCTGTGACAAATTGGCAATGCTTGTCAACAGTATAGTGAGGACGATAATAAGAATGCAGAATGTATCTCGAAAACCACTCATGGAAAAACTTTGGCTACACAGACAATTTTTTTCTACGTATTGAGAACATGTTGGTAAAAAAAATAGTCGAAAGTCATTTTCCATAAGCTGTCTTCGAGACCTTTTCTATGCCAATGGTTGTAGTGCTTGGAAGTAGGACATGATCATTCTTCAGTAAACATGAAATGTCAAAGATGGAAAATCACAGACTAAAATAGTCTTACGTTCTCGCCTTTTAGGGCTTTAGTTCTGACATCCATATTCATCATTTATCATAATTTTCCAAATTTCTCCAATTTTCTACGTAGTTTTAACCAAGAGTAAGTACTACTGTGTTTGTTGCTTTCTCTGTATACAGTGTATGTGCAACACTTTGAACCTTTAAAAATTTTGGACATATTATTTTTTTCAATTTCTTAAGCATTTTTTAGTATCAGACAATTATATTGCATGAACTTGCTATTATTTATTTATAAATACAAGCATACTCTGCTGAATCCAGAGCATAACCATGAGACAAGGTGCAAAACACTATCACTCCAGACCCGAAGGATGACTAAGCAAATTGGGCAAAGGTCGTTTGAATATATCGGCCAACGAGTCTATAATCTTCTGCCTGATCAATGTAGACAACGCACTAGTTACTATACCTGTACATACAAACAACGCATAAAACTGTGGATACAAGAACAATCGTATACAGGGTGTTTGGAACGTCGATACAAAGTCTTGGGGAGGTGATAGTGCAGACCATTTAGAATCTTGTAGGCCAAAAATACCTTAGTTCAAAGTCTTTCGGTTTTCGAGTTATTCGAGATTTTCGATTTTTATTGAAAAAAATATGCCTTTTGTTCCAGTTATCATTGAAAGAATATCAGACTACATGAAATAGTTTACAAATACCTGACAGTGTGGATTTTATCTCCGAAGGTAGAGAAAAGAAAAACAAATTGACTGTAAACAAATAATAAATACATGTTTTCCTATTTTTGTGATAATGATAAGAAGGAACGTGTTTGCGTGCTTGATAAATCTAAATTCCACACATTCCAGCTTTATTTCTTTCCAAACAAGTCAATAGTAATTCATGAATTTCAGTCCAAAAACCCTGAATTAATTATTTTGTAAAATAGCCGCTTTCACTAACGAAGAATACGCAGATATCGTTTACATGTATGACAGAGCAGATGGTAATGGACTAGAAGCACGACGGTTGTACCATGGGCGATTTCCTGGGACAAGATTGCCTAATGTCAGAGTGTTTTACAATACTTACCATCGTCTTTAGGAGACTGGAAATGTAACATGTAATGAACCTGATGTTAATCCAGGTCGATAGCCTCCTGAAGCCGAAGATCTAATCCTCCAAGCATTTGAAGATGATCCCACTACAAGTACTAGGAAAGTTGCTGCTGATGTTGGTTTGTCGCCATGGAAGGTTTGCACCGTGAACAAAAATATACTTGTCATAGTATCGACGTACAAGGACTTGAAGATGGAAAAGCCAATTTTGTCGTTTTCTCTTACATAGTGACATTGAGAATGATTGGTTCCTGGAAAGCATTCTATGGACGGACGAATCCAATTTTCCAGAGGAGGGCATTACAAATTTTCACAATTTGCATCAATGGGCTGATGAGCAGGAAAATCCACACTGGAAAAAACAGGTGTCTTTCCAGCACAAATGTTCCTTTAATGTATGGGCCGCCGTCATGGGACAAATATTAATCAGTCCTCATTTTTTTCCTGACAGATTAAACGGCGAAAGTTATCTACACTTTTTCACATGATCTTCCCGAATTACTTGTAGGAATAGTAATTCCAGAAGACATGCAAATTGTTTTCTAACACTACGGATGTTCAGCTCATTTCCGTTTAGACGTAAGACAATATTTGGATGATACTTTTCCAAATAACTGGATAGGCAGAGGTGGACCAATTCCATGGCCTGTTAGATCCCCGGACTTAACACCATTGCATTTCTATGTCTCGGGGCGGGATAAACAATTAGACCATTTAATAAGAAAAAATCGAGAAACTTTTTATTTAATGCAGCAAGACACGTTATTAAATACAACAACTGCCGAAGTAACACGTAGAGCTCGAGCATGTATTAGAAAAAATGGTTCTCACTTTGAACACCAATAAAGCATATTTCAATAGTTTATTTTGTTTCGTTTACTAATTTATGATTTAAATTTGAAAATCCGAATATTTCGGAAACCGTAATACTTTGTACTTTGTACTATGTTTGGCTTAAAAGACTCTAAATGGTCTGCCCTATCCCCTCCCCACGACTTTCTTTTGATTCATTTGAATCCCACAAAAACTAAAGCTTGCTGCATTGGTTCTAGGTTAAATATTTCAAAATTTAAAGGGTTGATGAGTACAGCCATTGTTTTAGGTGATATATCTGTTGAAATTGTAGAGGAGACTAAGAATTTAGGCATTTTGTTGGACACAAATTTAAGTTTTGAGAAGCATGTCATTAATAAGCTTCGAGTATGCTATTGTAAATACAAGTCACTTTGGAGATAAAACATGTTTTAACCAGCGATATAAAATTAAGGCTTACCAATGCACTAATCCTCACTCACCTAGACTATGGCGCTACTGTATATTATAATTTTCTGACGGAAGAAATGAAGCACAAAATTCAAGTATTACAAAACTGCTGCATGAGACTCTGTTTCAAAGATATACATATACAAGAACATATTACTGGATATTATGTGAGAGAAAATCTTTTAAAATTCAAGTATCGTGTATTACTTCAGTATGGAACTCTACTACGAGTATATGAAGTTTTAAAATATAAATTACCCAGATATCTGTTTATTGCTTTAGAGAAGAGATGTTCACTCCGTAAAGTTTCCTTACGCAACAATGAATACTTCAATATTCCAGTTCATACAACATCTAAATTCAAAAAATGTTTTACTTACACGGCACCATATCTACTAAGCGATCATTTAGAACTTTTTGAAGCACCTTCCATCCAAAACTTCAGAAATGAGATGGAACAAGTGCTACTACAGCTGCAAAGATTTGAATCCACAAATTAAATTTATGGCGCTTGCTACACTACTCTCCATTAACACTCAGACTATATCGTATTAAATACTGTGTTGTGCATGATATATGTTGTGAATTCTGTTGATGTTAAAAAACGCTCCTGAAGTTAACTTGTTAGGGGGAGGTGAAAAATGGCCCTGCCAATCCTCTTTCCTTTTTTAATGTTGTCGTTTTTATATTTTTATGTATAAACATTCCAATAAAAATTATTATTATTATTATTATTATATTATTATTTAAACAGATATGTGAATATTATATGATAAATTTGTGTAATTATGTGATATATTCATATATTCAATAATAATTAAGAGTATATCAAAACATAACAGTAGGTATTGTAACGACAATGTTTCGTATGGGTAAATGAACGCGCACAGGCAACTGCCTTCTGCGGGTACTCTATGTTTATTGTTTTGTTCGAGACTAATTGCATTCTACAAATAAACATTATTACTATTATTATTATTATCATAATTATTTTGGGCTCATGTTTATAGAAACTTTTCGTCCATTCTTACGATCATTGGAAGGAATCTACAACCGGTGGCTGATACGCATCCTCAGTCGAGTCGCGGGTATTCCACAACTGCAACCCTTCACCCACTCCGCCGCTGCTCATCGAAGGACGTCCTTCTAAGGGTGGTCATTATGGCGTGGCGAGATTCATTAAAAATTAAGATCCCGCCTTAATGAGAGATTTGATTAAAAACGCATTAGGGGTATGTGCGGCAGGGATCTAAGCTGGTCCTTTATTAACTGCTCATCCCAGTTATGCAAGATGCGTCCATGCTTACCGCCATAATCACCTAGTGAACGGGCAAGGTATAGAAAAATAAACAATAAGAAATAAATGAGTTTCTGCAAGCATTCCGGCGACTTTAAGTTTCAAGTTTAGTAGTATCTGCAGTAGACAAAATATCCAAGAAATTCTTAACACTACCTACCAGATATCAAAAAATACTACTCGTATGTAGACAGATGTGCAGGTTTTTCAAACTGACGATTAATTTTTTCTTTTTGGAAATAAATGTATTGCCATACCCACACATCCCGTTTTAATACATTCCTTGTAAATCCAAGCTGTAACTGAACATAATTATCTATCGCATAATGTGTACCACCTTTACATAATCCTCACCTCGTATTAGGACTAGTCCCAATTCAGGCAAATAGTATACGTGTCATTACAATGACGTAGTACTATTATGATATAAATTAGTTATCCTGATGCTTACCATATCCATAAAATTATACTCACTAAGTTCGGAGTTATTCTAAGTTTCCTGGCATTCGCATTTTTAATATAAGGAGTAATAAATAATGAAAATGGAATTCTATGGTTTAGTTGTTCAAGTAATTATACCGGTAGAAATTTAGTTAAAATAGTTTCTGAGTTGGATATTCGATCGTGTTCAAATGATATGGAATTTCTGGATATCATGAACCTTCACTACAATAGGTCACGCCTTGGATCAATAGTTTTGGGCACACTGTAGGGATTACTATCACAATCTTTATCTCAAGTTTTGAGGATTGTCATTGAGAAGACCATCTCATTGTGGCATGTTAGAATAAGCATGTGAGCACAAACCATGATTCAAGGTAAATGCTACTGGAAATGGAAAAAACGAAGCAGCGCTAGTCACTCATGTTAGTAACAAAGGCATAACATGTGTTCGGTGTTATTGATCATGTTTACACCGTAGCCGCTTGGGCTGCGCTAAGCTCTAGCATATTATTTTTCTATCTACTATGACACAGATACTAGCCCACAGTGAGTTGGTCCTAGATAATATATTCTCATGAATAAAAAATTTAACATTCCGTGTTTTAGCGCTTTCCTCTCTATTTGCTCCCCATAAGAAACATCTTGTTCCCGTTTGTCACCTGCCTCGATGTAGCGGGACACCGCGCCATCTGAAAAATGCCCCCTAATTAGTCTTTCTCCTGGTCTGGCAGTTTTTCCCGCATACTTTTCCACTTTCCCTCCTCAGGCATTGCTGTGCGGCTTGACGCGACGCTGCGCGGATCTCTCAAGGTGACAAATATGGAATTTGCATTTAAATAGGACACATCTCCATCTGAGATGATGCGGGCCCTTCGGGCGTTGACAAACGTCGGCGGATTATGCACGCGACAACATATTGGCGGTGATAACCGGCAATTGGGGGCAAGCAGAATGTGTTATAGACCGGAGGCCATGTACAAGAATAGGGAATCTTTTTTTTGATATTAACGGAATATATGTACTCATTACCCCTGTTGATAGACTGTAGCTTCACGCACTCTCCGAGTAGCAGTTGTGTTTAAAAGCTAGAAATTCCTTCAGAAAGGATTCGTAGAATTAGGGTACCTTTTTTTGTATGTTTGGAATCGTAAAAAATGAAAAAAAAAATAACTTGGAAAGCTTGGAATATTGATTTATTTCGTGTGTTGTCAAGTAGAAAAACATAATATATAGTGCTATTCGGAAAGGTGTTCCCATCTTATTTTTTGAATTATTCGTTAACGGAAAAATAACAGTTGAAAATCCAAAGATTGCGGCTGGGCGTCATCTTGTGATATTCTTATGAATAGAATAAGGTCATGTGATGCATTAATTCGAAGCTGGGAGGAGTATATTATGACCCTATAATACTAAATCGCTATCTTTCAAAATGTTGAACTGGCAGGCTGCCAATGCTGAGCATATGTATAGAACTGCTTATAACTTAACACCTAGTCATCAATACGTTTTAGTATATCAATCGTCTAAAGGTCTATCTGAATACGCAATGAGCTATAATCAGTTGAAAAATAGAGTTTATGTTTTATTACATATTCGATAGACCCTTTCAAGGAAAGAATATTGATATACACATAGTATATGATAATTGGTTGTCGAGGTGTAAGCGACTCAATATACAAAATGATGAACTTTGACAGCCACCCAGTCGCCATTGTGGAAAATAGTAGTTTTACATTCTAGGGCCATAAAGTACTCATAAGGTCCTTTGAAATGAGGTACCACGTGACCAACCATTCTATTTGGAAAGAATGATCCAAAATGGCGTCCAGCTGCCATCTGAAAATTCTCCACTGCCATTTTTATGCTAAGATATGGTATTCACGAATCAATTAGTTACGTCGAAAAAACCTATAAAACGTCAAGGAAAAAGAAAACGAAAAACTGTCAACTTGCTGCCTAGATAGTTCCTAGTGTGCAAATAGTAAATTCCGCGTTTGCTCGCTATGAGCGCTGTGAGCGTCACCAAAAGCGTTCATCTATGGAGGAATGTCTCAAAGACACGACACGTTCAATGACCATGCTGCAAGCTAAAAGTCAGTTCCCCATCATGATTTGTTGGTTGCAAAGTTCCGAGATAGTCTGTAAAGAGAGGGAACATGTGAGGTTGAGTAGCAGAGTAACAAGATCACACCTGGATTATTCTGTGTATTGGTGTGCATGTGTATAAAATCAATGATACTCGTATTTGCTATGTGAGAAAGTTATCACTGAATATGCTGCCCACGAATTATATCTATTAGCTGTGCCAGTCAGGTTATTTGAGTCGTCCTTTCTGAAGAGAAGTTATGCTTACAGTTATACATTATGATTTCCCCGTTTTTTTTGCGTTTTCAAAAGTGCTGAGATGCAAATCATCACCGCACCCGCGTTTTGTAAGATTAAGCCATAACACAAAAGAATTGGGAATGACGCATCACATACAAAATATTTTCGCGGTGCCTCACATCCAGGGCGCTGATTTATTTTCTACTTCATCGTAAAATAGATTTTTATAAAATTTAAATGACTGTAAATTTCTGTATGTACCATGTTTTCTGACTTGCTATTTTTAATATACTTCACCAACCAGGGATTTTACTTTCTTATCGCCCTTTTTTTTAAATTCAGCAAATTTGCTTATGTAATTTCCAGGTTGGATAAGTAAAACCGGATAGACAACTAATTTTTAGCTTTGTATACATCTCAAGTAAGTGTATTTGAGACAAGAAACCAATGGAATTAACATCAACACAGATTATTGGTACACAAATCCTCACTATGCACCTATGCACTGCCATTTCCTTCCTTATACATACAGCTTGGATCACCAATAATGCAACCTTTGAAGCAGATATTACATCACCCAAACATTGATAGCTGAAGCATCATGACGTTTAGGCAACACGTACAGCTACGGAACGAGTACACAATAAGTGACAACAGCTAGTGCTAATTTGACGTCTTGTAGCAAAACCTACATAATGTCAGAAAAAATCTATATAATGTCAAAAAAAAAACAACATAATGTCACTTTCAAGATACGAAATATCCCTGCTGTTCAAAAAACAAGTAGGAGAGATATTTTTGAAAAGCACTGCATAATATGTGCTACGGGCTATGATGATCGTCCGGAAAATGTTAATAAAATGTCGCTAAAGCAACTACAAAGGATGATACAATGGAAAGCAATGTAATAAGGTATATTCTTTAATTCACCGGTTGAGCTACCGGAGCAACCGGTTAACCAAATATGGCATCCTTTAATTTCCGCTGGAACGACCGGTTGTACATCAAACTTGTCTTTATATTGATGGTGGATATGCCACCGGTGCCGACAGCATCCACCGACGTCGGGCTCGGTTGATCCACGATATTCTAACCCCTACATTTTATCATTTTTTGACAACTACAGTTTTGTGTAAAAAATGGAAGAAGAAAAGATTGAAGTTATGCTACAGCATACGAGTGGCGTGAAATTTAATGTTTTATGCATAGATATCTGAAAATTTGCTCTTTCTCTCCACTGGATAACTTCTTCATCCGAATCATCACTCGAATCGCTTAACAAACGTTCCACCACAATACTAACAGCTATGTACATTGCCATGATGACTTTAAATGATACGAAGTTCACATTAACAAGTGTCCATTCACGATAAAACAAAGGTTAGGTTTTTTCATATAACAGCAACCTGAAGGCTAAAAATGCGTCTTTTTATTAACCACCATTCAATGGAACCGGTTGCTGACGTCATCGCAACAGCTGACAACCATAAGTTCACCGGATCCATCAGTGATGGAATCCACCGGTAAATTGAAGAATATACCTATATTTTTTTTTATATGGAAGCAGCCGCGCAGGCAGAAGCCTAAATGCCGGAACACCGCGGCTGCTATGATGATCCGAAAGAAATTTTATTAATACGATTTTTGAACTGCCTAAGATTAATAGAACTGGGAAAAGCTTCCTCTTGTAGATTGTTCCACAATCTCGACACCCTCGGGACAAAGGCCTGTCGCTAATCAAGCCGTGACGTTCGAGGTAGTCCAGAAGCTCGCGATTTATGCACCTTTCCATCACCTTATATAAAACTGAAAGGAGAGCTATAGGCCTGTAGTTGTAAGGGTCGGTCTTAGATCCCTTTTTTGGGATGGGTTGGACATGAGCAAATTTCCAGTTTTCAGGACCAGAAGCTTTGTTTATGTCGAGCGACAAGAGCACTCGTCTTACGGTCTTATGCCTGAATGTTACCTCCCGCTTAGAATTGACGGCACTTGGTTGTTGCGGGGGACGTCCATGGTGCACTTGGCAGCAAAGATCTTGGCTAGCACTTCCGCCTTGGCCTATGAGTTGAATACAATAGTTCCATCGTGACACGTAAGTGGTGGAAGGCTACTGTGTGAGAAGTTCTTTTCAATTTGCTTGGCCAGTGTCCAGAAAGACCGACTGCCATTGCGCTGCTACATTACCCTGTGCCTACCTTTGATATCATGCTGGTTTTTGGCATTGCTAACCGCTGCTTTATATTTGTTTCTGGACTCAACGTCGGCTTGTCTGTTCTCTGTAGTGGGGTTTTGCAAGAAGGTTCTGTGTTCCTTGATCTTCTGCTGACGAGCAGCGTCACACGATTTGTTAAACCAGCCGTTGGACCCTGGTCTAGGCACTTTCACTGTGTGAGGGATGTATTCCTCCATTCCGACGTGAAACTGACATCTTTTCAAGGAAAGCTAGAGAAGAAATCTCCGAGCCCCTCCCAGTCGGCATGTTAAGCATTAATGTAATTTCGGAAGCTAAACGCAAACGCTATAAACCGTTTTTTAACGTTGAGTAATATATCACCCGTGTCTCTGAGAATAAAGAAGCAAAAGTTATGACCCCATTGTAGGTTCCAGGTTATAATAATTTATCTATGCCATCCTAATTGTTGTTTATAAGTTATTTCTTTATCATTACAAATACAGAAAAATTTTTCATCTGTCGTTTTTTTCATCAACATTTCCCATTCCTTAATGATCATTAGCGTCAATGGCCAGACAAAGACATTTAAATGGGGATACTTGCAACATTGCCCAGCTGCAGTGGCCATTCGTCGTATCCTTTAAACCGCTAATGGTGTCTTCGTAAAGTATCTTTTCTATTTTTCTCTACTCAGCGCCTTTTAGCTAGAACAAACGATAGCTTTCTTATAATCCTAGATTTTTGTTTAACGCACTGTACAACTGACTAAGAGGATCAAACTTTTGACGCCCTTCTATCTAGTTTATGCAAGATGCAGATTAAAGATGGCCGATATAGTAATTTTTTAATTTCTGTGATATCGTTGCTTTTTGATATCAGTGACTTTCGTATATTGATATCCTGAGCAAAATAACCCCATAAGATCGCATGAACCGAATAACTAAAGCATCTACGTCTGCACGCTTGGCACTTACGGAAAACTTCAAACCCGGACAATCTTTCGCTTTGCCGTAATCGTTGCCATACATATTTTTGTGGGTGCTTCGGTGTGTTCCGAAGTGGCAAGCAACTTGTGTCTACCATAACATAACTTATTAAAAATAACTAGAAACATAAAAATTAGCAAAAGAAAACAAAAAGTAGGACCAAGGAGATAATGGGTATTATACAAGGTGGTCCCCGGGAGCGGGAAGTTTTGACAATGTTGTTATTCCGTAACTATGCATAGTTGGCTATGGATTGGTTTTTGAAATTATCTGTCACTGTATGCCATTTAGTAATCATGGAGCAGTGGTCTGGTGAGCAACGTGCATTTGTAATCAAGTCGTACTATACAAACAATAGCTGTGTGGTTGCCGCTCAGCGACATTTCCGACTTTATTTCCAAATTGGTCGACATGGCAGAGTTTCTTAGGCTTATGCTATAAAGAAAAGGGTTCGTAATTTTGAACAAACAGATTCAGCTATCAATGTCAAGCATAACGAACCAAAGAAAAGTGTAAGAATGCCTGAAATCATCGATCGTGTAAGAATATCTGTGGAACACAGTCTAAAACGTTCAACCCGAGCCTAAGCGTTAAGAATTTGTAAGACATCTTTACTTCGAATCTTGCAAGACCTCAATCTTCATCCATACTAAATTCAAATTGTCCAAGCCCTGAATCCAACAGTCATCCTGGCTCGTTTGCGTTTTGCTGAAACCTTGTTTGATAATGAAATCCGCATTTGTGGATGTCTGACGAGGCGCATTTCCATTTATCCGGACATACCAACAAACAAAATTGCCGCTATTGGAGTTCAGAAAACCCACAGGAGCTAGACGAAGAACCATTACATAGCCCAAAAGTGACGATATGGTGTGCGATGTCTTCAGTGAGAATTATAGGGCCCTACTTTTTTGAAGGCGAGAATGAGAATGCTGTTTCCATTAACTCTGTGCGTTTAACCGATATGATAAACGAGTTTCTGAGTTACCGCTCAAGCAGATTTTCACATAATAATCAGACATGGTTCCAGCAGGATGGTGCTGCTTCACACACCCCGAGAGCGTCATTAAGTTGGGAGAGGAGATATTGACTGGCCGCCAAAGTCGTCAGCCCTAACGGCTTGCCATTACTTTTTGTGTTCATTAATAAACCAAGAACCATTCAGGAGCTTAAAAGAAACATTATTAAAGAAATTGCTGCGAATATCTTACATCGTGTTATGGCGAATTTTCATGGAAGAATTAAAGAGTGCATACAGAGAAGGGAAGGACATTTACACGGTATTATTTTTAAGAAATAAAAATGCCATGTCACTAGCTTGTTATGTTATACTGTATTTTATTTAAATTAAATTGTGTTTAGAATCATAAAGTATTTAAAACCTCCCGCTCCCGGGGACCACCTTGTTGATTCATAAAATCCAGATCAACTTGTCCTACTGAATCGTTAATATTTTATATATTTGAAGTAAAAACGATATTTTACTTATTGAACATATTTCTCTAATTCGCATACTTATAAGTTACTAGAAATATGAACTACAGCGTAAGTTTCTTGCTGTTAAGTTGAACAGCTCAAAAGAGTTTACCCATTGATTACTGACTACTGAGTTGAGCTGAATGCAATTTAATTGCGCTGTCGGATTGAAAAACAGCGTAAGCTGACACTCTCTTCCTATTAAGCAATTATTTTGTAATGTTATGACCAATAAAGGCCATTTATTATTATTATTATTATTGTACAGTACTAGAATCCAGCTGGGCCCAGATTATTATTAATGAACAAACTTAGGTCCATTCGCCACCAGTACATAAGCGAAACTCAGGGCGCACAAATATTTGCACGAGTCCCAAGCGCTTGTGGCACCCCCCTTTGGTTTGGAACCAAAAACCGACACTCGGTTGGATCGGCTACAGGCGTTTGAAAGCCTACGCAAACCAAGCCAAACGCTCTATCCGACGTTTGCGTTTGTGAAGATTTGTTGAGGTTTCTTGACTTCAGTGCTTAGCGCGCATGCGCATCTTACACCGTTGCCGTAGAGCGCCTAATTCACGATGATTCTGTTTTTATTATACACAAATAAAATAAGTGACCTAGCGCAAAACTACGACATTTCATTAACTATAAGCGATTTTGATAATAACAGTTTGTCTAACGCTGTAATACTACCGTTCGTGATCTAATATCATACCTACATGATATAGACCTTTACACGAATTTAGAGCAAACAAAATGTCTACGATTCCATAACATTCAGAATCATATTGGTGATATACACATCACGGTTGGCAGCACAACACTTCAAACGAACCAGTGCAATTCAGTCAGATTTTTGGGTCAGCACATTGAAGACACGTTATCATGGAAGGTTCAATGTGAAAAGTTAACAACTAAATTAAATTCGCTTACTTTCATGTTCAGAAACCTACGTACAGTATTAAATTCACCTCAAATAATATCAGTTTATTACGCACAGGTCGAATCTCGACTCCAATATGGAATTTGCTTATGGGGTAGTTTTACCCATGCTTTGAATGTTTTCATTGCGCAGTAGAAGATTGTTAGAAGTATTGTTGGTATCCCTAACACTGAGTCACGTTTAAGCAGTTTTATCATTTTTAAAATTTTATCTCTTACGTGCCTATATATTTTACAGATATGTTTATACGTGTTTGACTATAAAAACAGATTCCCATTAGTAGGTAATACACACGATATAAATACAAGACAAAAAAATTCACTGCTAGTTCCATTTGCTAGATGTAATACAACTACAAGTTCGCCCACTGTAATGGGACCGAAAATTTTCAATCGTCTGCCCGATTATATAAAAGTGAAAACCAGTAAGAAATCCTTTGAGAACGAATTAAAAAGTTATCTGCTGGAGAACAGTATGGCATCTTAGTAATAATTTGAAACCCCCATGTTACTCTTATGGCTTTTTGTGGAAACGTTTTCAATTACTAGTTTTATTAAATGGGTCGTCCCGAAACTGTAAAAGCATAGTTTACAATGTAAAATGAACATTAAGAAGCTTTCGGCGCTCACCAGCAGTTATAGAAGTTTTCATTCGAAAATATTTCAATATACCGCGGTAAAGAACATTTTCTAATATGAGGGCAGACAATATGTGGCTGTCCATACAGGTCGCACAAAAGCCTTTTGAGCAACCCTAGTATCTGAAACAGCCTTCACACAGCAGCATCCTAGTAATCGCCTTTCACTCGCCGTGGCGAGAATGTAGCAAACTTCTCTGACGTCGGGACGCAATTACATCGCCTTCAGAATCACAGACGGCGGTGCCAGCAACGCCAATTTGACGTTTCGAATATATCTCGTTTCACGTCACTTGCATATTGGGCCCTCGGCCGATACCTACTCGGATGGCGTAGCTACAGACTGACTATTGTGCTGCGGTCGCCTCGATTCCAACTTACCAGCCAGGTAGGAAAGCACAAAGCGACGACGGTGAAAGGTTTTGGGAAGTTTGCAGTTAACATATCGAACGTCGGCCACTTCGAGCAGTCAAAGGAATGATGCCACATGGTATACACATGCTAGGTGATGCTAATATATCTTCAAGATGAATTAGTGATGTAGGAAATCAATGTTACATTAATTTGTTTCATTTTTGTCCATACCACATTGCCATACACTAAGGAAGTTAATTATAACTTCTACGATGAGCGTGACACGTGGTCAGGAGGATCATGGACTTCCTGAAAAAGAACTGAACAGTGGAATGCAGGGCAAAGAATCTAAAGAAAGATCAAGAAGACAAATATAACAAGTTTCCGAAGACACACACACAACATGTTGAGAGTACGGTCGTAGAGAAGAGCAGCTTAAAATTTGATAATAATAATAATAATAGCAATAATAATAAAAACCTGACTAAATAATAAAAATAACTCTATTTCCGGATGACTACACGATTAGTATTATTGGAATGGTCAATTTCAGGTATATCATGTATATATAAAACATAAGAAGCAAAATGACTAAACAGCATCACCATATGAGACAAACGTTGAGGAATACAAAGAGAACATCGTTCAAATACACAGTTGAAATATTCCTCAATGCTATAGAACGCATTATTCAACATAATTGTTCTCATTTTTGCCTTGAAAACAGAGATATTTGGTATGGTTTTTATACATTTTGGTAACCTGTTGTACAACTTTATGGCCATAACATTGGGCCCTTTTAAAGTTAGATAGTCTGTGTGGGGGTATAAGTACATCTTCTGTCTGGCGTAATTCATAACATTGAATATATGGATATAAGCTGGAGGCAGAAGGTGGAGACCAAAGCTCAATTCAGGCTGAGAAGCCATTGAGCAGAAGAAGAAGATTGCCAGTTCCATGTACCAGAATGAGCTACTGCGAACAGTGGTAGATGGCGCTCGAGCTGTCATTTTTCTTTAGATCGGTATAACTCCGATTGAGGTTATTTTGTTGTGCTATGCTTCTGTTGTCCTACCCAAATTGAGCTGATTATTGCCAATAAGCCTAGCAGAAAAAATAACGGCAAATCTTCAGGCTTAGTCTGTATTGTTGCTTAATTGATTACAAAAGGTGGTCTTGAACCGAAAAGTTCACGATATCGATTAAAGCGATAGTACAGTTGTCGTCACCGTTCTTGGCGGTTGAGTCATCAACGCCATATGAAATAGGTAAACACATCAAGTCTCCGTACCATGGGGGGAACACTGCACAGACTAATCTTCAGCGCATCTGCTACTCTCTCCAGTACGCATGAAGTGGACAACAGGGGACCGCTGTTTTCATTCTGTTCCTGGAAATACTCTAATGAATTCAGCACGAGCTGTCGGCCTTCTCGATTGATCGTATTTCCAGACTTCGTACAATTTTAGATTGATGATTGATAACAGGACAACTCGAATTGCACGCCGATGTCAAGTAAGTTATCACTCTGAAAAACATGATTGAAGGGCAATCATACGTAATGACCAAGTTTTCGTACGTCTTTGAGTTTACCGAACAAACGTTAACACACAGGGGCAGGTTGCATGTGTACCTACGTATGAGGGAGATAGAGATATATAAAGGGATACTGGTAGTCATTCTTTGACCCACCAAGAACGGTGACCACAACTATATCAGTGTTCTAAGAAGCAAAAAGAGGATTTATGCAGGAGCTACAGGTATTTCGTTAGTCAGTAGTGCGTATAAGGTATTAGTTGTAGTGTTGTTAAATACATTACTGCCATACACCGAGAAAATGGTTGGTGTTTAACATTGTGGCTTCAGACCAGGTATTTATTATTCTGAAAACGCTTGAAAGGCACTGGGATTACAATCAGGATATACACCATATCTTTATGGACTTTATGGACAGACATAGGTCTCAGTCAACTGTCCAAGATAGTGCAATGGTGAAACTCAGCGTCCTTAGCCAGCAAATTGGTGCCGTTTTCACGTATATGTGTAACTCCTTTGTGCTAGTTAGGATATGAGATTAAACATCATTAAACACGAACTTTGAACATACTGCACTAAATGTGGGTTCAAAAATAAACGGAAATAAAATAATTCATTTCAAAACAAGGACGACCACGAATGAGGGTGTATGTGGCAATAAATAACCATCAGTTCGAGGTGACTGAAGGGTTCAAATATCTAGGAGGAGTAATCACCAATGATAACAAGGTAGAGCGTTAGGTTGATATGCAAATACTGGCGGGTAATCAATATTTATTTGGTTAAATATCACAACAGCTCTGATAGATGTCTGGTGATCAGCTGATTGTTTTGTCAAATGCGTACTTCAATGATATAAATGTCGATAGTGAAAAATCCAAATTTTCTCCTGCTTTCTTCCTGACTAGCAGCATTTTACATATTACAAAGGTATTAAAATTTTTGCCAACCAGATATTCCACATACGTAAGCATTGATGTTTACGTACATATGTGATATTGGTGATTGCCGAAATTCTCTTATATCCTCTTTAACAACCTTCCAGCAGCGTATCGACAGAAACTAGCATTCCAACTCGGAATGTTCATCTTAGTATCGATCATTGTTGGACTATAAAAGAGTCTGGAAGATTTGGAAAATGTAATCTGACATATATCCTGCAAGTCCGTTTCCGAGGAATATTCTAATCTGTTTGCTCAATGCGGCATTTTTTCAAAGTAGAATGCCTTGTTCGTTTTCAACTACCTGGTGTATTCTATATGGAATCCTGAAAAATTAAGCAAAAACCAAAATTTCTGATTTTCTCAACTGTACCTATTTCTCGATTGTAAATATCGATGTGTCGTACCATAACCATTTCGATGAGCTTAAAAACGGATGAGTATCAACTTTTAAAACAGGCAGGTCACTTTTCTCCCTTCTCTATTTTACTTCGGGTATGGTTCTTTGGAACACGCCACATTCTTAATTTTCCATGGTATTCTGACAAACCGAGAGAAAGTTATTCATTTTTTTATGAAACCTGTACCTAATTTCGGTAGAACACCGAGCTTTTGTCCACGACTGCAAAATGTCTCTCTTTTCCTATAGTGTCCTGAGAATGTCCCTTACAATTCTGGAGGAAAACTTATCATTATATGCAAATCAGATGCTAGTTGCATCCAGAAACGAGAAATTCTGTATTAACAGTGGTTCAAAACCAGATCCATAACAATCATTTATTCACTTCAGTATCGAATTGTTATATGAACATTCCAAGACTTGAGCCAAGCGTTATAGATTTATGATAAGTCATTGTAATTCTGATGTGTTGCTCAACACGTATCCTGGTAACGTCGGTATTTTAGCAATGGAGATTTCTTGAGTTGCATTCTAACTGAAAGCGTTTGCTTGTATCTCATCAGAGGAATTATACAAATGCACACGCGCATATTTATGGTAATGTAGGTGTATGAGTCTGTGTTTTCCCTCGCCCGTATAACATAGCTAAAAGACTGAAGACTTTCATGTAACGTGATGGTAAATCTGACAATGAATCGAGAAAAATTTGACACCCTATAACGATATAAATATCAGCAAGAGCATCATATATTTATCTTGTTAGAGCCCAGATTGTTGAAGATGTAAATTGCTATAATTACGTCTAATTCATTGCTATAGCTACTACGAAGAAGAAAGAGGATGCTAGGCAGTTCCGCCATTCTGCTGTTTTTCAGTCAAACTTTGTTTATACATCAGTACCAGTCTAACTAGTTCATTATTATTATTAAATGGCTTTCACGACTTCAAGAAGTATGAAAACTGTTAGTTTCAACTAGACCTGCTTCTGAGCCTTAGCTGATTAAAATGCAACTCTGTTAATTCCTTTGAAAGAGATTTGCAGAAAATGGCGACGAGTGTTATTAAAGAACTCGCCGGGTGAGGTTAAGTGTGTGTAAACTCCCCGTTTGTGTTGAAACCTCCAGTTGTTGGTGAACCAATCTGTGCACAAGAAAGATGGCAGTTGCAGCAGCGGGTCCCGTGCTCACATTCAATCCCAAGGAGAACGAGTTTGAAGTTTTCTTCAAAAGGTTAGAGCAGTATTTTATAGTACACGGGGTCACTGAAGAAGCTGACAAGAGAGCTCATTTGCTGTATAGTTTGTCTGAGGAGGCGTATATTTTATTAGAAAATTTATGTATGCCGCAAAAGCCGGAAGAAACCCCATACCAAGACATAATTCAGTTATGGTCTAACTACTATGGTAAAACTACTGTTGTATGGGTCGAAAGGCAGAAGTTTTATAGTGCATCCAAATCAGGAAATGAGACGGCACTAGAATGGAGTGTACGACTTAAAGGTTTAGCTCGCTATTGCAATTTTGGCCAGCAGCTTGAGTCCAAGCTAACGGACATTTTTGTTACGCAGTTCAATCCTGGGAAGGTGAGAACTGAATTATTCAGCCTAAACGAGAACACCACCCTAAATAACGCTGTTGAAAAGCCCAAAATTATCGAAGCAACGCTAGTAATATGAGACCCAGTTGGTGAAGTTAAAAGCGAGGTCTTAGAATCCGATGTTTTTCGAATTACACAAAATAATTCAAATGTTGGTGCCACTGCCGATCAGCATCAAGATCCTCAACGGTATCATAGAGGGACAGCAGTACCTGCAGCGCAGCGGAGCCAAGGAGGCACGCGCAGGAGTGGGGGCAACAGCTCAAACATGGCGTTGCCGCAGCTACAGCCGTTCACATCGTCTGGTCGCTCTCCGGGCTGTTTCCGCTGCGGGAGGAACCACAACAGTAATGTATGCCCCTATAAGGAATATATTTGTAACTCTTGTCACGGTAGGGGTCATCTCAGTGTGGTGTGTAAAAAGAAAAAACAATCCTCACCTAAGCACGTTAATTATGTTTTTCCTAATAATGATATTGCTGAGGATTATACAGACGTTTTTTCATCCCCAGTTCTAAGTATTTCTAGCTTAGGAAGCAACAATGATGTGCCACTATATATCGATATTTTAGTTGAGAATGTCATGTTGAAATTTGAACTTGACAGTGGATCAGCTGTTAGTGTTTTGCCACTTCATGTTTACAAAACATATTTTGGTGCTCACGTCATGAAAAAACAAATGTTTCCTTGATTAATTTTTCTGGCAATAAGATCATCCCACATGGCACAATCAACTTAAATGTTAAATTTAATTTCAAAGATAGCATCCTACGCTTTTTTGTTGTTGATGGTAACAATCCATTGCTCCTAGGTCGAGATTTTATTAGGAATTATAATATGGGATTTAGAGAAATTCATTATTTGAACAACGATGCTGTTGATGCTCTATGTAATGAGTTTCCTGGCGTTTTTGCAACCAATTTGGGAAGGTTCAACAAGTGTAAGATCTCCATAAATATTAAACTTGATGCAAATCCCATTTTCCATAAACCTAGACCGTTACCATTTGCAATTAAAGGTAAAGTGGAGGAGGAATTAGATAAATTAGTCTCTAATGGTATAATATCTCCAGTAGAGTTTTCAGAATGGGGTACCCCAATAGTACCAATTTTGAAGGAAGATGGAGGAATAAGAATTTGTTGTGATTATAAGGTAACTATTAATTCAGCTATTCTAGTGGACAAATTTCCCTTGCCTAGAATTGACGACTTATTCACAAAACTGAAAAATGGAAAGCAATTTTCCAAAATTGATCTCTCATCGGATTACAATCAAATAGAGCTCGAGGACTCTTCAAAAAAATTTACGACTATTTCGACTCACAAAGGTTTATTCGAATTCAATACATTGCCGTTTGGAATAAACTGCGCTCCAGCACAATTTCAAAGAATTATGGAGCAGCTGTTCAATAAAATGCCCCGTGTATGTGTTTTTCTTGATGATATTTTAGTTCCAGGTATCGATAAAGAAGATCATATTAGAAATTTGAAAAGGGTTTTACTTTGTCTTTCCGAATGTGGTCTCACTGTTAGAAAAGAAAAGTGTGTGTTTTTGGCTGATTCCATTTCATATTTAGGGTTTGTTATAGACGAGACAGGCCTACATAAAAGTTTAGAAAGAGTTAAGGCAATACGCGACATTTCTCCACCAGAAAATTTCACTCAACTTGAGTCTTTTTTAGGCAGTATCACTTATTATAATCGTTTCATCAGAAATCTCCCAGATATACTTCACCCTTTATATAATCTTTTGAAAAAAGATGTAAGTTGGTCATGGGATAAAACATGTCAGGATTCATTTGAGTAGATTAAACTTGCATTATGTTCTGACGATGTGTTGGTGCATTATAATCCTGACCTACCAGTTACTTTGACTATTGATAGCTCGGACTATGGAGTGGGAGCAATTTTATCTCATGTTTTTGAAAATGATGTCGAAAAGCCAATTTGTTATGCGTCAAGAACTCTCTCGAGAAACGAATTGGCATACTCTATTTTGGATAAAGAAGCTACCGCGATTGTTTGGAGTATTAAACGATTTTACCAATATTTGTGGGGTAGAAAATTTACCTTGGTCACAGATAATAAGGCACTCATGTCAATTTTTGGACCTAAAACGGGTGTTCCAGTGATGGCAGCAAATAGACTGCAGAGATATGCACATTTTCTGAGTGGCTTCAATTTTGATATCAAGCATGTGTCATCCATTCAAAATGTAGCTGACTTCTTAAGCAGAATGCCGATTGAAGATGACATGTCTGTGCAACTGATCGACTTCCCCATTCATTTAAATTATCTCACTAATTCCGATTCTAGTATACCAGTCGATGTTAACAAGGTCAGAGAACTTACATCCTCAGATTCAGTACTTTCTGAGGTACTCAATTTTGTTAAAAAGGGGTGGCCTGCAAGTCATAAAAGTAATCAATTGAAACCTTATTTCAGTAGGAAAAATGAAATCAATGTTGAAGACGATGTCCTGCTTTGGGGACATCGAGTTATCATACCATTTCAGTTACGAGAGGTGATATTGAAGGAGTTGCATGCTACCCATTTGGGAATTGTTAAAATGAAGTATCTTGCGAGATCTTACTTTTGTTGGCCGTCCTTGAATGATGATATTGAAAGTGTTAGTAAGCAGTGCAACATATGTCAACGCTTGCAATCATCGCCGGCCAAGGCACCGTTACAATGTTGTCAAATACCCGAGGGCATTTGGTCGCGGATACATATAGATTTTTTTGAACCGAAGAAAAACAATTTCTTTTTGATTGTCGTTGATGCCTTTTCCAAATGGCTTGAAGTATTTCCGATCGCATCTGTTACCACTAACATGACTATTACAAAGCTGCGAGAACTTTTTTCTAGATTTGGATTGCCTAAGACTATTGCAAGTGATAATGGTCCCCAGTTAGTGTCAGAAGAATTTAAACAATTTGCAAATGTTAATGGTATTAAACTAATAACTATTCCGCCTTATGAACCTCATTGTAATGGTGCAGCTGAGAATAGCGTAAAAACTGTTAAAATTTTTTTGAAAAAGGTTAGTGATCAAAAGAACTGTAATTTACTATTAGCTCAATTCCTAATGACATATAGGAATACTGTTCACTGTTCTACTGGTTATTCTCCTGCTAAAGTATTTTTAAGTCGTTCGTTGAGAACTCGATTTGGCATGCTTAGACCAAGCTCAGTCCAAGACAATGAAAAAGTTGAACTTGAAAATGTTTACCAAAACATACAACGTTTTCAACGAAGAAACGCAAAATACTTCAGAGGAAATAGGAAAGTATGTTTTAATATTGACCAAATTGTGTTGGTTAAAGATTATCGCGATAAACAAGTAACTTGGTGTAAAGGACAAGTTGTTAAAATTTTAGGGAAAAACGTTTACGTTGTTCGACCACTAGATTCAAATTTCCTTTGGAAAAGACATACTAATCAGATCAGAGAACTAAATGATGATTATTCGTTGGTCTACCCACCCTGCGTGGAGCTACCGCACACTGTAAACGTTTTTTCCAATAGTGATGGCGCCAGCAATACTTCTGAAGGTAGTTCGGTTGATGATGTGTTTGTGGATGCCGGAATCGCGGATAGTGAACGCGTGTATGTCAGTGACTCGGATTCTAGCTCCATTGGTGAACAGGCTGAACTTACACGACCCATACGTATCCGTAAGGTACCGGATAGGCTCCAATACTAACCATTCATTAATTGTTTCTTTTTTTTATTGTTACCCATCTGATCACTGTTAACAATTTTCGGGGGAGATGAATGTAGTATATTAAGTACGCCCCTGGTTCCCCGAAAATTGCGCATGTACGATGAGTACTCTCACCGGGATACGTTTGACACACAGTATGTCGGGGTTCCGGATTTGTAACAGTTATCGGTGATATATAATAAACCATTAGTATACTTCCGGGTATTATTGATACCAACTAAGACATTACATGTTGAACATTGGTTTTGTAATGACTGAACCGCAATTAATTTGCAATAGCCATTTTGCGTATTCACAGTAACAAGAAAATAACTAGTCAAGTAAACTCGTGTGTTTTGCTATTAAATGCTCTTTGAACGAACCCTCAATAAACTAGTAGTGATGGTCGGAAAACAGGTGTTTTGGGATAAACAATTAGAAATTCTCAAACAACTACTTGACCAATATAATCTACTTTTGTTGTTGTTATTTAAAAGTATGAATCCTACGGATTCGAAGAATTTGAAGAAGTTGCGTGAAATTATCGTCGCATTACCAACAAGTGCCAAAACCTGCATTTTGCCTCGTTTTTCGGCCATAACATTTTTGCCATTAGTCGGATCTTTTTACGTGTGGTCTCGTTTTTTAGGTCTCATAAATACCTAAAAATCTTATATAAAAAGTTTTGTCGTTCCTGTCAACACTTTTGACTGAATTCCAAAAAACACGTTTTATCATTCTTTGTTGTCAAATAAAAAGTTTTCCCACAAAAATTGATGTACCCATTTTATGCGTCCGTATTTCAAATATACCCTTGAACAACTTGCTCCAATAAAACCAGACTTTACAATTATTTCGTGGAAATTTGCTATGATTAGACTACCAGAGCAAATCATTCCATGTACTCGGTCGCGTAAGATTTAAACACCTACAAAGGCACCTATAAAGCCTTGACAAATTAGAGCTATCTCTGATTCTCCAGGAAGACAAAAAAAAAGAGATGGGATGACGCCCGTTGCCTTGAAGGAGATCGACATCGTTCCCCGTTTTCATGACGCCATTGTTGTGAATAGATCTTAAGAGGAGAGCATAAGTAAATTAGGAGAGGTGATAACAATCTCCCTCGTTTTTAAAACGGCGTTGTCGGATTGCCAAGATCAGAGCATCCGGTGTGAGGAGATTTAAGATACCAGGGGCGTGCAGGAAAAGTAAATAACACGATAATCAGAATAACAGATAAAGCTGAACTGATTTTATATGTTCTACAATCAGGCAAGCGTGAATATTACTAATGCCAGTAGCCAGGAGATCGTAGATGTCAAAGACAGAATTGGACCATAGCTTAGTGGTAGATTAGAGCTAAAGTTCGAATCTATTTCCGCTGTGTAAATTACCAAAAACCTATTCTGCAGTCCTTCAGTAAAACGCAGCAAAGTATAAGAATCAAAGTCTGAAATAATTTATTGAGGTCAAAATGCTGGATTTTTTTGAACTATATAAATGGTATTATCATGACAGAACAAAACTGAATGAATATTGCAATATTATATGACTTTATAACGAGACATTTGAATGTGATTTAGAAACATAGTTTCCATCGATGCTTAGGATTAATGAAGTTCCGTCCCTGGTTGTCGTAAATCAACAAGCAGTAGCATGTGAGTTGATGTTTCCGTAGTCTTACTGCCCTTTTTGTAGTTTCCTCAATTTATTTATATTATTTTTTCAAAGGAAGACCGGTATAATCAAAAATAAGAACTATATTTTATTTTGATATAACTTTTTCATATTATCGAATTTCGCATAAATAGCATTTAATAGTTCAATTGCATAAATATATAATTACATTTAATAAATAGATTTAACAAAAATAACTATATAAATAGAAATGGTATTAATTTATGTAATAATATACTCAATACTTAAAAAAACCAAATACGTTGGCACAAAGCAGTAGGCAATAAAGTGTGAAAATGCAGTATTTGTATCATACAGAGGAAAAAAACAGTATAGTTTGAAAACAACTGCTTTTTCACTTTGATAAATTGATTCACTGCTTTTATTCTCAGGAAATCTAACTAACATAAAATATTTGATAAACTGTGAAAATCAGCATTTTTACTATAGAACATCTGGAATGATATATTTTGAGACTTAGTCATAAAAGAAATGAATTGACGTTAAAATTTAAGAAAAACGTAGTAAATGAAGTTATATTATATCTAAGTAAGGCAGTATTGCTTCCTTGCCAGTCAAGGGTACCAGCAAGTGAGCTGAAGAATGGCGTCTCTTTTGTTGTGCAGAAATCGTTGCTCAATTTTGTTCTTGTTTCTTGTTAAGTAGCATGAGTACGGTAAGTCTGATTCATAATGAGTTCATAGATGATCACGCTTTGGACATGGACTTCATAGTGGCGAACCGATTCCTGTGAACTGATTGGGAAGAAGGAATATGGTATTTGCTTCGTCGGACTCAATACTTGGAAATTATCTCTGCCCAGGAACGTGAGTATGGGGAGCAGTGAAGGTTTCTAATACTCGATGTTGCACCTGGTCAAACAACAGACATTCTAGCATGCATCCATTTACAATATATGGGTAAAGAACTCATTCGCTTGGAAATAAAAATTAACAAGTACATGATTTGTCATTGATGCCTTCCGTCAACTAACTACAAGAAAAAACTCATTTATCATTTGTTTAGATCTAGTAAGTATTTTGTACCAATAAAAGCTCAGATGGAGGTTACACGCCCCGAATACATTCTTTTTACTTATGTGCTTGACGAAGGGGCAATTTAATTGATAACATTTCCCGAGAATCTCAAACCAGCTTCTGATTAACGATATACCCATTGGAATTTATTCCTCTGCTCTTTCCTTCATGCTGTCGCTCTCTTGGTCTGCTAGATCATTCCGCTGTTGCAGCTCACTCGCGCTCCTCTCCTTTGAGCAATCACGGTATTTGAACTTTGCCTTCTTGGCTTCTTCAATACGACAAAAACTCAGTTAACCCAACTAAAGCGTGCTTCTGGGCAGTATGTGTGAATTTGTATATAGAACCTCAACCTCAAAGTTCTTCACGAGCTGAGTAGAAATACGGAAACGAGCAACAGCATGAGTAAATCTGGACTTACTCTGGAAAAGTGGCTTATCTATTACATGTATTTTCCGTTAGGGTAGTTTTTCGCGAAGGGTAGTTTTATCGTCTCTTTAACGGCAGCGTAACAGGTCACTTCCGCCATTTCTATCCACCCTGGAACAGGCGGCAGTGGATAAAACGTGATTTGGCCAATTTTTACTAAATAACCTGTTTCCTCCTGTCGAGTTACACGATGCTCTAGGGAGGAATGAAGACAGTCTAGACTTTTTTTCTGAGGTTGACAGGGGGCGTTTGTTTTTCATTATATTCAAGGATTTAATAGATCACACTTAACAAACCCAGACGGCAAGGCGAAAATACAAACCGATGGAAATTGGTTACATTGTGATTTAGAGGAAACAAAATTTGAAAAAGAAAGTACTATTTTAAATTCGAACAGCGCAATACTTACATCGTCGATACTTATTGAGATAACGTGGACAGCAACACCTAATGGATATGCGAAAATGAAATAGTACTAGAGATGGTCGATGCAAAAACTAAGCAAAATAGTACTTTTCAGTGGAAATTCAGAAATCAAGATAAAAAAAGTTATATCTACAACTCGACTGTGAAGTGTAGTTTACGAGAAGGGTTTTTAGGTATACAATTATACTTTTCAGATCATAAGCTTCTTTACGCCCTACGGTATGCGAAGAATGAGGTCTGTAAGTTAAGTGATGAGACTGACTTCTTTTTAATTTTCTTATTCAAATATAATTCTGCGCCTTAGGGGTATATAGTAGTAACTCCATATAATGCAATTCAGAGAACAAGCAAATTAAAGATTGAGTTAGTAGCAGAATGGCTTTTTGTTCATGTTACTGTTAATATGCGAATATAGTTTTTTGGGAAAACATATTATGTGGTACACAGAACAGTAATGCTTCATGTTAATGATCTTAGAATTGGATATTCAGATTATTTTGTGAGTTACGACTATTTACTATGATACTAAAACCAGGTGCAGCATGGGATGAAAAACAGTAAGTACAATTGGTGGAAATAGGCTACATTTTATTATTACAAAAAATGACGTCTGGGGAATATATATTCAATCGTCGTCGTCGTCATCATCTTGTTGACACAGCACAGGAATATTTTTATAAAAAACATGAAATGCTTCTGGTATCCATTGCAGAAGCATGAGAAGATAATCGTGCTTTTTCTTGCTAACTTCTTTTGGGGTTTGACGCGGCGAATATAGTTCTAGTGGTAACCCTATCGGTTTTCTAGAGGATCTATGCTATAACTGCATCTTGAAAACATATTTTCATGGTTGTTTTTTTATAACTCGTTCGATAAGTGCATGGATATGATCAGCTTCCATGTGTGTGTGTCCACGTAGAAGAAACTTGTGAATAATACAATTTAATGAAGGACTTGTTATTTTTAATATGTAAAAGTAGTTTACGATCATCATCATAATGTTTCTGTTTTGGCTCGGACACCTATAATATCAATTATGCTGTACCTACTGGATTCTCGAGAATCGATTTCCTCCTCCAGTGCAAGCTGCACTAATTTTTGAGCGCTTGAGGACATTATTACCATTTTTTGGTTACTTAAGCACATTGATCAAATTTGAAGAATGATTGAACAACACAGTTTGTAAAGCAAGCGGTGCGCGACGGAGACACGACTGTTTACCGCTGCGTAGCGATGATTCATATGATAGTATCAAAAAATCACTAGCTGCTTGTTCTATTTCATATATTTCATGATTATCGTGGTTAGGCGCTACGATCATTTACTCCACGTAAAGTTTAACCAGGGATACTAATTATACGCAGATAATCACAAAAACTGCAAAAATGGAGTTACGATCGTTTACCTCTAAGGCACAGAATTACAGCTTTGTATTGCCATCCTCAAAATAACATCCTTGAGAAGCCACACAGCGTTAGAGACGGTTATTTCACTCCTCATAGCAGTGCTGGAACTCCGATACTGGAGAAGCCTTCAGCGGTCGGTTACAGCTGTTTGAGTGTTTTCGACTTTCCAAAAATGACTTTCCGTGAGGTGATTTTTCAACTTCGACAAGGACTCAAGTCAGGCAAATATGGAGGCTGACGAGCCACAGGAATCTTTTACTGGCCAAAAACTAGTTTATTGACATTGCTGTATGACAAGGAGCATTATCGTGATGCAACACTCAGTTGTTCTTGATCTGATGTATGGTGATCTGGGTCAAATTCAACTCTTACCCGATCATTCTGATGGTCAACTGACAATTTAAACGCACAATCGACTCTCTACCTACTGAAAATGCCTTAAAACTACGAAAAACCTGGGTTCCCAAAAAACATTATCTCCTGCTGAAATGTAGTAAAAGTTTTTGTTGCACTGAAGCATACCGTTGCTAGAAATTGATGTCATTCAATTTCAGAACACGATAAGAAAAGCTGTTTCATGAAAAAAATCGCTACGGACAACCAAATGACTAGAGCGAGTCAAACTTGTGCTGAAGGTCGATCACATGTTCCCTTGTCTCCCCTCAAGACCGGCGTCTCATCACTTAATTTACAGAACTCGTGACTTTTGCGTGAGCCATATCTGAATTAGCTATCATCATCAACCACGAGGCCTCTCCCTATTAACTTGTTGCTAAGCAACCACAGGCACCCGGCGATATATTGTTATTTTCATGGTTGTTGGCGGGTAAGTCGCCATGCCATACGAAATAAGTAAACAGATTGACTAGCTGTACCATGTACGGAGCTTAACTTTCATAAGGAAAACTGCACACTGCATAAGCCGATCTTTGACGCAGCTGATACTTGATTTTGTACATTGTGTGGCAGATGACCGTGGCCTTCATTCACTTTTAGAAATAATTTCAATAAATTCAACATAGTTTGCCGATATTATATTTGTTTCATATCGAAGGTCGGCAAGAGATCGCATGCTCATGCTAAGCAGCTTGTCATATAGACAGTGAAGGCATAAATGTGGATGACACTCGACAAAAAGATGTTCAAAGAGGTAGCACAACATAAAAAAAGTATGTCTTTGAGCTTACATAGGCAAATGTCCTCACACAGATGCCTACTGCGTATGTATGTGTGAGGAAGCTAGTTTAAGTTTTTAGTTTACCCTATATTCGGTCGTAGATAATTTTTTATGTTTCCGGTCGTAATAAGCGCTCGCTGCACTTTTCACTTCAGTTTTAGATAAATCAATTACTGTTCTTCCTTCTGTTGATCGGACGATGGCAGTTTTATACGTTTTTTGCTAGCTAGGAACAAACCTTCTCATGAGTGTTAAGTGAAGCATAACATTTGAAGGACGTTTCCTTCCGATTTCAATACATTTTGCTCATTGATTTTCCATAGATACCATTTTTGCATCTTTCCTCTGCTGGAGATAAGTATTTCGATTGAAATTTTCGACGCTGAAATTGAAAAGAGGAAATTCTAACCTGACATATATGTATAGTAGTGTCTGCCAAGTTATCCAAAAATAGAGATAAACTGGAACTTTATATAACATAAATTGTATCAAAATTTCGCTAGTTCTAAATAAGACACTTTATTTTATCCATACACATAAGCTCAAATATCAAGTCATACTGTCATCAAATGATTTGCTAATTGAATCAAGTTTCACCCTACTTGTAGTAATCATCGCGATCGCATCACAAAAGCCGAGGACAACGGAAAGAAGAACATTTCCAACGATAGACCCCACCAAGACGAGAGGAAGTTTGCTTGGTATACAAAATGTAATCTGCTGCGAATAACAGCGGAGATGCCGGTGACTTAATAGGGATAAAAATTACGGCGCCAGACATGCTGATTAAACAGCAATCGGCCAGCTAGGCAGTCAGCAACACGAAGCTTTATTATATCGTCGGCTGCACACTTGGCCGTTTATAAAAGCGATGAAAAAATCGGATGAAAAGAAAATTGCCCTGATGGCAACTTCTACGAGACAAGTTAGGGAGGAGGTTAATTATGTGAGTTTTGTTTTCATATTCCATTTAGTCATATGACCTTTTTCAGTAACAATACCTATATAACATAACGAAGCAGACTTGTCCACTGCATGTATACGATTATATAACTTAAACCACATACAATATATTTAAATATAAAAAAGGCAAGCAGTGTTGCGGAAACTTAGATGAAAAACAAGGGAATATCGTGGGCATCTCTGCAATAAAGGAACAGGAGCAGAAGTGGAAGGATTGGTAACCCGAGAGACGTACGTTTCTGCTAATTGGCCTTATCAGGTCCAAGTGAATGTGCAACGAAAAAAAGACATATGTCCATCACATCGGAATAGGGGTAAGGCCTTCTGCTCGAAGCTACAAATGTGCCTGCTGACTCTAGTTGGTGGCTTCGAGTTCTATTCCTTTTTCGCTACCTGTCTTCCTTTAGGTTACACCCGTATCCAGATGGGACTTCGATGCTTTCGATGCACATATACTTGATCCTGATGAAGCCAATGAGCAGAAACGTACGTCGCTCAGGTTACCAAACTCTCCCTTTCTGCTCCTGTTCCTTTATTGCGTACATGCCTACGATTTCCCTTTGTTATTCCCTATAATGTGAGAGACATATTCTACGTAAGTACAGTCCATATGGCTATAGCTCACCGTATGGACTTGAGATTGCTATTTTCCAATTATGTGATTTAAGCTGGTTTATACCACCCCCCCTCCTCCTCCACTACTTTCATCCGTATCAGGATATCATCGTGCATTTCAATCGGATTCTCTACTTTCAAATCGTTGTATTGGCAATGGAGTTATCAGCAAAATCCAAATGGAAAACACATAAATATAATTCCTATGTGTGTTTGGGTTGCAAATTATTGTTGATAAGTTATTTCTAGTTTCTGATAATTTTGAGCCAATGTTAGCTTTACGGGGCTCTAACGCTATGTAATAGAACTGGGGCAGCAATCATTACCAAGTTTCAATTAGTTTGTATAAGTATTTATTTGTCGATTTGTGTCGTAACATTCTCGCCAATGAATAGGGATAAAATTACTACGAACAAAATCTTCAATTTAATATTCTAGTTTAAGAAAAATTTAAAATGTCACTGTGTCAAAACTTCATACAACATTTACATCAACCGAACCATTCCCACGATGACATAGTGGGAAAAATCTCAGGAAATTACAGCTAGGTTATTCATTTTAGAAGCGAAGATACTATATCGTACGATGAGCATAGTCAGTGCTTTTTCTAAGACAGAACAGGAATTGAAGTGGTAGATTATTCTATGGCTATTTTTGTGTCAGAATTACAATCAAATAATGTGTTCCAGTAACAGGCTTGGCAAAAATTGCTCCCTCCAGATAGACTACAAGGTTTCAATATATTTCTCATAGACTGCCGAAGTTTTAGTTACAGCAGGCCATAATAACGCTATTCACGAATTATCCAACGATTTATATGTTTACGTTTACTAATTAAACATTACAAAAATCAGTACTGAATTTGCAGGATGCAGTTGGCACCCTATGACAAGGACACTGGATCTCACCATTTTTTTAGCTAGGTAACTAATCAGATTGCTCACATGTGATTTCCAGTAACAAAAAATGCTATTTCCATTAATTTTGTCCGACCTGGACCTAAGGACCGAACAGTCTCGGAATAGAATAGAACTGACCAACTCTCTTCTTCTTACTACCACTTTCAGCTAGGAGTAAATCATAAATGAATGTACGAACAATGTACAGCGAAAGAATCCCAGCTTAGCGAAACACGGTGTAAATCCGAAAAGTATCCTCTTTGGCGCATCCCTTAACCAGAGCAACAACTATAAATAGCGAAGTATTTTAGCCGAGAGTGCTTTTAAGGGTCCGTCGATGGCTCCTTTCGGGATTTTCCTTACGGCGTGTGGGCGAGGGGGAGGAGGTGAGGGGATATAAGGGCAATCGTGTAATGCTCTTAGGGCGCAGCTGTCGCGTCATACACAACACAAAAAGGGGACTGATGTTTTTGAATTTCATCTCATCCAGCACGCAGTTACCAATTAAGTTCACAGTTTTAGATGTCGTTACGTTAAAAATCTAGAAGTACGTTCTTGTTGTTTTGGTCACTATGTAGGGTATTAAAGTTAATCAATGCTTGATTTAAATGACCTCAAAGCCAGTATAATTGAGTAACCTTTATTTTTGACAATTACTGGTTCACACTGTTGAACTTATTTAATTGGAAAAAATGCTTTATTTTTCGGACATATGACTCAACAGGTGCTCCACCTATGATGCTGCATATAGTGTTCGTAATAGTCGGCAAAAAATATTTGTACTAGAATCCTGATTGTATATTACGTATGGGAATATCAACCTGTACTGTATTGTTTACATGGAAATCTGATTTGATTTAATCTGTTTCGAAACTCTCTTTTTGAACAACATCTGAAGATTATGCGAAAGTGTGAGGTTGGGCATGTCACACGTGACACATTGGTATCGAAATCAAAATTCGATCGAATTTTCGCCCCTAAGAAAAACGTAGATAATTTTTCTCGAATTCTCGACATCTTTTGCTCAGCTTTCATTGAGGAATGACCGCCACGCGGATTTTAAGGACTAAAAAGTTACTTTAGCCAAAAGGCAATCACAAAATGAGGGCCTCCTAACAATCACGTAAATTTTGGGTTAAAACAATATAACACAACGATTTTGCGTTATTCAACGTCTCATTACCTATTTTAGACGAAGTTCTACTACCGGTACCAGTTATCAGCAGGTAGTACCAGTCACCAACAATTTGTACTAGATACCAGATACCTTTGATACCTGTATCAGCCACCCACATTTCTTTCTAGAAGATAAGCTTTTCTGATATCGGCTACCTAATTACCGACCAGCTAGATTCACAGTCATGAGCACTACTTAGGAATCCTGAACTCTATCTTCTAGTTATCCAGCAGAGATAGTGCAATGTTATCGGTATATTAGGGATTTTAGAATAATATCGGGATGTTATAAGTGTATGATGGGATTTTACGATTATCTTAGGATGTAATGCAATATACCTGTATATAATTTTGTTATGAATATTGAGGGATTTTGCTTCAATGGTTTACGAGATAAAGTGATGAAGTTTAGTATTGTATAAAATAGTAGCTACTGCACATCTCACCATAAATCCATTGGTGTGTTTTTCTTTGGACGTAGCTACATGTCATGTAACATCAAGGAAACCTAATATGTCAATATTGAAATTTTTCACAATACTTTCTCGGCTGTTAATGTGTCGCATAAAATATGCGAACTGTTGAAAACCATAAATAGCATATAAAATGGTCTGACGCTGCTCAGCGTAAGACGACACCACATCTGATCATGGGGATTGAATCTGGCGACTATACCATCAGTCTAATTTTCTCTTGTCTCCATCATTCTTCTTCCATTATCACATTAAAATGCTGGCAGCGTCTCTTTGCCAACAGCCTCCCCATAACCATTAAACCCGTTACCAGTCCAATAAAATGTCTTAATCGATCTGGCCCTTTTTGTTATTCGGATATTGTATTATTAGGTACCCCCTAGTGAGTTATGGGCTGACACAGCAACCCTTTACAAGTTATTGGGGAGCAATAAAGCTCTACGTTTCACTGCCTACCGGTAACTGCTTGCAGAGCGAGTTCCCTTTTAAAAATTCAAGAAATGGAAAACACGGCAGTTCTTGCTTGAGCAGTGGCGCAGTTACGTCAACTTAGAAAATCCTTCGTTACCCTATAGGTTATACCGTTATACTAATACATGAACACTATATCTCAGCATAAAGGTGGCAGTTGAAGGTTTCAAGGTGGTTGTTAGGCACCGTCGTAGATGTTTTTCAAACGCAATCGAAAATCATAAGATACCTCATTTCAGCTCCTGATGAGTAATTCGTAACCATTAAATATAAAACCGCTGTCATTCAAAACTGCGGACTGATAGGCTGTTAAAGTTTTTGCACAGGGTGTCCCGTTATAAATTGACATTCTCTAACTTTCTTGTATGTTTAAAAGCACATGTTGTATCCAACAGTTCTAGGGACCATATAAAGTTTTACGTATAATATCTTTTTTTTATCTATAGGCTACATGAGAAAAGTGCTAAAAATTGAAGTTGTAATTTTCCAAATTTATAATTTCATTTGATTTTCCTCAATTGGAATGTCCTGTATTTTATAGCACATTCATAGGCTGGTACCGTTTTTATGATCAGTTGCAGAGCTACGAGTATAAACTTCGCCTTAAAAGCCCGCCATTTTGAAAAATAGTACATTAATGCTCTAGGGTAATAATGTATTGATAAGAAGCTTCAATATTAGGCCCATATTCCCCCATTTCATTCAAAAAAATGTTCGAACGCTGAAATATAGTTTTAATGCAACAACTCGATCTCCTTGAGATTCAGCTTGCTAACTTGACACTTTCAAAAAATAAGTGACGCAATTTGCCGTAGAGTCATGGGATATCTTCTTTCAAGCCCCTGGGATTGCCACTAGGTGAAGCGTTTGTTAGCGTAAGTTTGCCGTGGGAGCAAACTTTTTCTGAAAACGTTATGTACAATTTTTCACCTTGCTCAAAAGACCCAACGGGTCTAAAGCGAGAACCAAATTTCTGGACGTCCTCCTTCAGAGGGTTAGCACTTTAAACGAATAAAAATGCTCAATAATGCATTTTCCTATTTGTTTTATGAGCTATTTTGGCAGGCACGGTAAAATGTTCATCTGCAATTTACAGGAGCAAATTAAGGAGAATAAGAAATTACTGAAGATAAGGAAAAATGAGTGGGTCAAGAGCAAGCAATAAAGTACCATTCATAATATTGCCAGAGATAGTGCACCATAATGTAAAGTGACTACAAAGAAGAGAAGGCGGTGGAATTGTCTTTTTCCGTTTTTGCAAATTACATTAAAAATTCAGGCGTGTCGCCTTGAAGTGGGGTTTGTCGGCACAGGAGGAACAATGTGGTAGCTGCAAGGAGTTCGTCGTCTCCCTTTTTATTAAAAGTGTGTACCCGCAGCAGCGACGGCTCCATCGGATGAAGTTTTAATCACCAGATAAAGGAATTCTCAGGGCGGCTGTGAAAAACAAAAGCCGAGCGGGCCAGGGCTTGTCGCGCAGGTACAGTCTATGCAGACGTTGATGGCAATAGCAAGCCATGGAGACAGCGAAGAGTATTTGGATCTAATGAAAGCTGTTCTTTAAAAGGCAAGGAAATACTATCAAACTCGTAAAATAAGGACGAGTATCGAATACATCCAGAGTGCTTGATTATATCAAACTACTTGGCTTGAACCATGCTAATTTCAAATTTAGCAAATTTAAAAACAAAATTTTGACATCATTATACAAATACCATAACCATCGTCAACCATCCATTAAGAATGAAAACATAACCATGAGATATGTTTTCATTGCAGACAAGATTGTAAAAACATTGCTATTACTCGACACCTCTAAAACATCTTTGGAAACAGTTTAGTAATCAGTTCGTGTACTTTGGACGTTCTATATTTAGCTAACACTGTGCCACCTTCGCGGCAAGGCAAGTTTAAGGTTTAAAAACTTTGCGAGTCACATCAAATAATTTTAAGAAGTTTTTGACATTTTTCCGCAGTACTAAATAAACTACAATCAAAGCGGTTCCTAACCCAAAATGCATCAGATTGTGTGTGGAAACAGACGAACGGCCGATAAGTCGATATGGCGGATATATGATGACATATCCGCATGCGCCAGTTATTGGTATCGGTATTCTATGTCGGTCAATCTCTACCAAAAACGTCAAACTACTAGCTGATAAATCCTTTGTGGTAAGTGTAAACATATTTGGTTTGTTAAAAGTGGGGAATAGGAGTAGTAGAGTGCTTTTGAAGATACACTGATAGAGGACTTGAAAGGCAGTGGCTGTAAGCAGTTCACATTTTCAAATTATTTGAAATGATTTGGATTAAATTCTTCACTTTCTCTACTTTGTTTTTTACTATTCAAATTGTAATTTATTGATTTATAACACTTGTAACTAATTTATGACAAATTTGTCTTCAATCGATCGAAATCGATCTTCGTGAAAGTAGCGCTTATATTATTAGGAAATCACACAGTTTTACAAAAAAGGTCGTATGTGCTAGCTGGGGGTCCATACTACACTTTTCCCATTTTTTCCCACTGAAGATGAATCTGAAGTCAGAACTGGGGGTCGATGACGAAATCTTCAAAAACGACAAAAATCGTGATTTAGGGATATTTTCATATGATAATATCTTTATACATTTCATCGTCTCCTACATTTCTTCGAATGACCTGTGTGATGGATTTCTTCTTCGCCTTTTGCCTTTTTTGTTTGTTTTTCTTCCAGTATCATCTGAAAATATGTTTACACCGCATTGTCCCTGATATGATAGTTCAAGTTCTGCTGAAACCTTTCACCTTAGTCTTTGGCGAAATCTCTATTTTTGAGAAGTTATCTAGATGTGAATCAAGAAGGTGCAATTTCATGTTCAAGTTTTCTACGAGACTTGTCACGTTTGTGACCTCACAAATAATGGTGAATGTGCATTGTGTATAAGAGATGCACATCGATCAGAATCTATAATTTTTTGGAAGTCGATTGCCTAGCTAAACGGAGAGAAATTAACGTATGTGGTGTCATTTAGCGACCAGACAGTTACGGAGCTCTGTGATCACAAAGACCGCAGAATAAGTTTCTGGTGTTACTACAATCCTGTTGTCGAACTGCTGTCATATTTGTTCATCGACCCCCAATTCTGACGTCAGATTCGTGTTCAGTGGGACAAAATAAATGTGAAAAATATTGTAGGACCAGTAGCACACAAAACCTGTTCGTGGACCTGCGTTATATATACCTGGAGACATAAAGCCGACATTTAGTCCACTATGAAATTATAAGTAAGAAGCAATATTGGAGAGCAGAGTTTATTTAAATGATGTGGTCAGGAGTAAAGAAGTTTTTAAAAATGGTGAATGTATGGGGTTGTGCACAGTGCCGAGATTTTGGTTCTTACCTGACTTAGTTCGTTCTGTTCACGTCATGACGAGTTGAACTATTGTTATAATTAGTATAGCAAGGTTTTGACAGACATGCTAGTGAACTGAGAGAAATTTTCTGAAACATAGAATTAATTCCTTTACTCATCCCGCATCACTTCTCGCCAATACGTTTCCCCAAGGCGACCCTTATAGGACTTGGATCGGGGCTACATCCCCTCTTTCGCCATTCTCTGGACCCACATAAATCATATGACATACACACATATTACCATGAGCACAGCGACGCCGGGCACGGCTTACTTGATTTATGAGACTAATTGGACCTGGGAGTACATAAAGATGCGACGTGCCGGAGCAAAAATCGAACCTCAGTGGACCTCACTCACTGGACCCACACGTGCTTCAGGATATATTGCTAGATATGGGTCATTGCACTGACCAGTTTTCTATATTTAATTTATTATTTGGCGACATATCGTCGTATACGGAAGTACTAACAATACAGGGCGAGCTAGTAATGCACGAATATAACATTCTTTGAAAACACTGTTATTAAAGGAGACAGTTATCACATACTCGCGCACTGCATACCGAGTTATTCGGTGGAAGACATCTGCTTGTTTTCTTTCCATTGTATTTCTCCAACGCTACAACGTTGCATGCAGTTGATGTCCATAGAGACGAAAAGCAACCAAATTCGATTCAACTTATTATATCTGCTACCATATAGGGTGATCAGAAACACAATGACAAAAACTAAATGTAGCTCTTAAAAAGTTCCTTTCTCAAGATACAGGGTGTAGAAAATATTTACGCCACTGATGGCATTGATTGGAGACATAACATGGATGGTGGTTAGATGACATCGCTTCCTGCGCTAAATACAATTTTTGATGTCAAATTTCAGCATATTTTTACAATTGACCTAAGCCTTCATGACGTACTTTACCTCAAATATCAACACGTGTCTTTCCCCATTTCTTCAGTAATTGGACCTCTAAATGGGACAATAAAACCGTAGACGTAGACTAGACTAGTGTATTTACGTATCTGAAAGAGTTAAATAAAAAAATTGTAAACAATGTTATGCTCCTGTCTTCAAAACTATGTTTGTTTCTACAAAATGATGCATAACGTGGTGACCCAAACATAGATTTTTTTGGACAGGTCCTTGAAAACGAAGCAGTTTGATATTACATCCAGTTTAGTTTTGTGATTGTTGAGATTTTATATCGTAACAAAACCTGTCACGTAAATATTTCACTAAGTCCAGAAGCAGTACGTACCGAAAAAGAGAAGGGCCAAAACATGCTAACGCGATTTAGAAATTTTTATCAACGTAGTATGTAAAAGCAATTGAGAACATTTTATAGATTTTTGATCACGTGATCTAACACATTCTGCATGTCAGTTACCAATGTTTATACTTTACAGTTATGTGAAAGCTAAATTTAAAATTGACGAGCGTTATTACTAAGTTTGTGTTGCCAAATGTCAATACAACGATTTAATTAAACTTGAATCAATTAATTAATTAGATATCAACTACAAGCTGCGTAGACTGCAACAGCAACTGAACTGACGATTTGTCTCGCATCTGCGGCTTGGGAGGAAATTAAGTGTCATCCAATGTTTCGCTTATACTTTCGCATGAAAATAGAACCTTTTTGAAGCAGGAAATACAAGCGAACAGCCCCCCATGGGGGAGCATGGAGAGGAGTTAATTTAAGGGTCTCTTTCAAAGAGATCTCGCATGATATACTCGCAAAGCGTACGACTGCCTGTGACATTTCGATGAATTATGCTTCTTTGCTCATTTAACGAATATTTTGGTTCAGTGAAAAATTGAAATGTGAACTATTGATGTTCAACGAACCTAGTGTCATCAAGGGAAGGCAAAATAATCTGACCGATCGGAATTTTCAGTTTGAAAGCTCTGTCTATGCTGTAGGCCCATTTGATGATGCAAGAAGAGTAAAATATTTTTAAAAGCAACAATAGCCGACTCAATAATTCAAATGGAGTCTAACATAGTTTTTTATAACCATTTCCATGGAATATAAAAATATTTTTTAAATGATACCGTAGAATATATTTAGGCATATGTCAAATTGGTATATTAGCGATGTGCATCTAGGGATATAATATTTTGCAAAAGGCATGCTAGTCTTCTGCTGTTTCGACAGACTCTGCGGTACCCAGAGATAACAAAGTTTCCTTACGTGTAAATGGTCATGCAGTATTCAACGAATTGCTGGTGCATGAATGTGTAAGGTCTCCTCTATCTGTTGATATGTCACTCTCCGGTCTTCGTCAAGCATTTCACAGCAGTAATGTTTTCCTCTGTTACTGAGGTTCGCGGCCTTCCTTCCCACTCAGCGTCCTCTAGAGTGAAATTGCCCCTTTGGAATTCCCTGTACAACCTGAACATAGTCGTACGATGAGCACAATAATTCTTTTGCCACGCCTTTTTTTTGTTAATTAATAAAACACAATGATAATACTATCTAACGGTTGGTCCAAGCAGTTGTCTAGTGACGTGCAAATTTAGGCGCTAGCTTAATAAAGCGGAGATTAGGGGGGGGGTTAAGAGCGCCAGTGACTTAGGACGGATTAAGCCACAACTCCCCAAGATGTTAGTCGGAACTTGTTTTGCTTGACCACCACACAAAAGGAGAATCTAAATTTAAGTAACAGTACACACAGAGAGAGCCAAATAAGATAGATATCAAATGGATCACAATATATTGATTAAAAAAAAAAAACAAAACGCACATGTGCTCCACCACTGGAGTGCGAGTAATGAAAAAGAGAAAGTATGTTACAAATCTTAAATACGACCTGACAAAATTATTTTTCAAGATAACCTCGCGAAACGTCTACCATGGTATACGCCCGAAGTATTTGCAGATATTTTGAGCCTAAATATTGAACTTATCTGTAGGTCTTCTTTGTCAGGCGCGGCCGGTATGTCCTCGAATCTGGTAAAAAAGTGACCAGTAGTGGGAACGTCACTGGGCAGGGGCTGCTTTCCTCGGTCCCAAAAATTATGGTGGGAACAAAAAAAAAATCCTAGAGAGAGAAAGACTGTTTAAAAATCTACTCTACTCTCTGTCTGAGATAAAACTACTCATTGAAAACAATCGCACTTGAAGCAAAACCATGTACATTTTTTTCGTATAAGAAAACTAAAGCAAAGGCAAAAAAAAGATAGAAATGTACTAAACTAATATACCCTTGTTCTAAAAAGTTATGGCAGCTCAAAGATCAAAATCATGATCAATGTAATAGAAGGAGCCATGTAAGCACGGCCCCCATATTTGAATACGTAGACTGTCTAATAAAATCAAGAAGTCTCTAAGAATTTCAATAAGCAATAATAAATGTATGAAGATGTATGAAATTGTTAATTAGAATGATATTTTACCTGTTCACATCAGGGTTTTTTCAAGTGGATGGCTTCCAATTTGCAAAACTACAACGATGCAACTGACTGGAGGAGAAAAGATGATGATTTTCTTCTGTTTTTATTGACAAAAAGGAAGCAGGTCCGATGGTATATAAAAAAAATAACTTACCGCTGAGGGTCAAAATCCCATAAAAAAAAAGAAGACGTAGCACCCAAGCCTAAATAACTAAGCTTAAATTACACAACAAAAAGAAAGGGTGCTAGTCAGAATACGTAACGTTCTAGAGGAAGGATTATTGAGTGGCCTTGAAGAAGATATGTTTTATAGGAAGCCAACTAACGGAGAAAAACTGCAGAGTTTTTTGCTGATCGTAAACACCACACTGAATCGCGGAGAAAGAAAGATATAGTACCAGTGAAATTACACAATCAAAAACTATTAAATTTGCAAAAAGAGAATCATTGTGAAGGGGTTTGGCCTAGGAATGGGCACCCTATTATCAATGAAGAGAAGTTCAAATTAAGGATAAGTGATAAATAGTAAAAAAGAGGTTACGTGATTTTGTCACGTCACACTTTAATACAAGCGTGATTTCTTCTCAGCACTGGTCTAAGCTTAAACCACGCGTAAGGTTATACCGTAAAACTGCCCTTATCTCACTACGTGACCAAGATGCCATAGACAATACTTTACACTGTAAATACGAATGAACAACCAAATCAACAGAAGTGCTGCTAGTGGCTAATATGCACTTATGGACATGTCTCTACATGCAGCCTTCTGCGTCCGTTTGTTAAGTCATGTTACGAAACTTTTATAGTACCCTATTTTTAAATTCTATATTTGGATATCTTCGTTACAAAAATCCATGTCAATCATTTCTTATTAGTCTGGCGGTCTATTGGCGTTTTCCTGTTATTCAAGTATCACAAACGTTCATTATTCCATTTATTTTGAAAGAAATTATTAGCACCATTGCTACATTGCCTACCTTTAACGCAACACCTTGTGACGGAATCTCTTTTGACTTCTCCATGTCTCAAAAGCTTTCCCAGGCTCTCACATCTTAATGTAACTCCACTTATACCATGGAGGTCAGTTATCATTTAGACGTGTTGTTTTTAAATGTGTCGCGTTCTAATAGGATATGGGATGTTTTACTATTCGCTAGTTACTTCGGCAAAAAAGGGAGGATTTAGAACAGTTCGCTTTCAACGTCTGAATTCCAGATATGTTTTCCCTATACACCGACAAAAGATGATGAGAAGCTAAATGAACCTCGAAAAGTGGTATAAGCAAATTATTTCAGCTACCAAAAACGCAATCTTTGTCTAGGTTGAGGACGCGCCATTAAATGAAATCTGTTTTTCAACCTTATGATAATCCGTAGGCGTAGTTTAAGGAAAAATTCCAATTAGATTAACACGGTATCCATCACATGCATTCATTGTTCACTTCGAAAAATCTATTAGTTTTGCTATAATTACTTTCTGCAAGATCAGAAAATATAAACGTCTTGCTGGACAGTTATGTTATTTAATTCTTCAAAACTAATCGTTGTACATATATATATATCGTCTAGAAACGACTTTCAAAAGAAAACCTGGTCAGAGGAGGAAAGGAGAATAGTACCACCAGCAAACAAAGCTAAACTACTTTGCATCAATAGATATATTTAAAGCATTCGCTGTGTCAAAATTGAAAAGTATATTAAAAGACCTCAACTCTTCACAATCGTAGCCCATTTAGCATTTTTATTTTTCCTCCCCTTGGAGAACAGCAGCTAATGTGTCCTTGGGAAGCAATAAAAGATAAAGGATGTTGATATGTGAAATCTGGGGGGCTGAAGAGCTCCCGACCCGCAAAAGGCAGTCTTAAGAGAAGGAGAAAGCGGCAGATAAGAAGTTCCACCCTTCTATCTTTTTTTTCTACAGCAGCGTTCCCCGTTCTCCCACGTGGGAAAAAAGAAACAAAACAGCTCATATCGCAGCTATTCATACATGCAGTGGTGGAGGTAGCTAGAACCTAGGTAGTTTGTAGGAATTTAATTTCGACCAAATCTTGTATTGTTGATGTTTTCTACACGTTCTTTGAGCCCAAAGGATGTAAAATCCTTTGCGGACTACTGGTTTGCTGGGATGGCCACAAATTAATAGATTTATTTGGCTCCTGGAAGTATTCTGACGTTACCATGACAATCACTGGTTAGGTAGGATTTGGGCATTGTAGCATAAGAGATGATAGCCAACAAAAAAGTTCAGTGAAAGAACAGCATATATAGTCACACGCACAATACGGAGAACGTTTAACTTGTAATTTGGGACTTTCTATCAAGCAGAACAGGTTATGGTTTGCTGAATGCTTTTGAATAACAGGAAATTTTAGCTATTCATACATTTAAACATACAAACATACATTCAACTAAATCATGATATCATTCACTCCTTTTCCTTTTTCTTTTCACCATCTATTGGTATATCGTGAATACTCCCTATTTTCCTGGAAAGAGCATAGACTCTACAATAACAACCACACAGTATGTTACAAGAAGTATTGCATAGCTATGACATAACAGTGAATGTAAATGACAGGACCGACTCACTATTACCTGGAGAGAATGATGTCTCTTTTGTCTGATTTGGCAATTTGAGGGATAGGGGGCCAAATTATAAGAACCTCTTCATTGAGCAGGCATCATCAAGCAAGTGTGGCGGCAATACACTGTATGGCAATTGAAGAGTCATTATATGTTGACTAATACTAACTCACTCAAAATAACTATTATATAAAATAAACGATTTCTTAGTAGAATGACGAGGCTAGCCCCAAAGGGTAGAAGAAATCGGTACATATAATTTCAGATTCCATGAATTGTACAGTTTCCAATGTAGGTTCATTTTGTCTAGGCACTGTCGGTTAGTTGGGACAGATCAAAAGAGGAAAAATACTCATAAATCCCATAAGCAGAAATGTTTTTATAGGAAAGTTATATTTATAGCAACAGTGAGAAATATACAAAAATCCATTAGATATGGTGATATGGATTCGTTTTTTTGGTGAATAGAAATTTGGTGAAGCCTTTTCACAGAGATATGAATCATGATCTTCACAAAAAAATGAATGATCGACCAAAATACATATATACGAGATGGGATTATGTGTAATCAAAGCATTTGCTTTGTTTAAAGTCGTTAATTTGATATCCAACTGGATTTCACCAAAAGGGTAGTAAAACATTTTCAAAGCTATTTTTTGTGTATTTGCTAATTTTTCGAGATGCAATTTCAGCCCACAAAAAACAATAAAAAATATGTTCTTACAGCTTTAGGTTTTCTACATATTTTGTTTCTTATTCTCACTATAAGACTAGTGACTACATATTGAAACCGATTTTACTGTGAAAACTAAATATTTGTACATTGCCTTAATTTGTCAGTACTTATTTGGGAAATTTTTACAGGTTTCGCGAAGCACCAAAAATCAGATACAGGTCAGGAAAATATGTATTATGTGCTTCTCAAAACGCGGATTGGATAGCATATTTTGAGACCTATTAGACGGACAACGTTATTTAAATGACACTTTTTTATTCCGATTTTCAGTAGTCTAGAAAATAACAAGCAATGTAATTCTTAGCGTCTTCGAGGTCATAGCGTTATCACATGCATATCTTAGGCACATCGTTTACTTTTTCTGATAAAATATTGATTTGCGTTGCAGTATATTTTTTTATTCAAGACGATCATCCACTTCCTTAAAAATGCTTTCAACACAGATATTCAACAGTTTGCAAGTATAGGTATACCAGCAAGAGTATTCGAACACAAACAACAGATGTGATTCTCGGAGTCTCCGCCTATGGTCCATTTTACTTGCAAATAATGCTCCGGTGGCATAGCAGTCGAACTTCGACCGGAGTCCGGAGTCGTCACCTCCACAGCGCCACACACTCTCACCATTTTTATGATCGCCAGCATCATTTGCAGCTTGTTCAGACCAGTCACGATGAAATTTATCATTCCCCGACTTTTTATGGCCCACCCGAAATGAATTGTGTGCTGCTGCTGGTGGTAGAACGACCGTATGAAAATGTTGTGGGGTGTAAAGTGTTTTTCCGATCCGACGCCAACGGTAAGGGTTGTTAGGCAGATGAAAAGTGAACGGGGTGGAATGATGCATTTTGTTTACAGGATAATAGGAGGGTCACCTGAAAATGTCTTTATTTTCTTGATTCTACTTCCCACGCCCACTGGCGAGGAAGTACTGTAATACCGAAAAACTTCCAAAATGAGATATTGCTTTTTGGATCTCATATGACCTGAACAAACATCTTATCTTGTAAGGTGGCTAATCAGGCACTCCTTGCTTAGAAATAACCACCCATTTTTGCATCACAAAGTCTTCCTTATAATTATTCCGAAAATCCAGTTGCATTCGAATTGTCTTTTAAAGAGACAGTAACAAGAACGGAAAGCTATTTTGTGATATCCCTCTACCATAATGAACTTGTACGTTTTAGATTCACATGATTATGTCAGCTCAGTAAAAATTGTGTTTCTCAAATGATACGGTCTTATTCTTACGGAATTCTCAAAGATATCAGTGATCTCTTGCCTCGCCGTTAGGCCATTCATCTCAAAAATGAAAAACGAATATACACTTTTCACGAACTCCATTACTTATTTCAGTCTATCCTGTGTGTCAAATATTGTGCCTTGATGATAATAGTTGCGTACGTTCTGTACGTGAAGTGAAACAGTCCAAACAGATGTGAGGCTATCAAATCAGTGAATGTCTGAACATTGATCAGAACAGAACCTAAGAAAAACACTAAACATTCTTGCAGTTTGTTGACATGGATCGTCGCAAGGCTGTAATGTAAATAGAGTTAAGAATCTCACAATTTGAATTTGGTTGATATTGCATCTAAACAAATTCAACAAGTGAGGACAAATCTCATTTATCTGAGGTCGCAGTTGAGGTAAGGAAGTAGTAATACATCTTTCCTCGTTTAAAATTCAAATTCAAATTCAAATTCTGGTAGAAAGAATGTGCAACAAACTGAGCAAATAGAAGCAAATAGAGCGTAGCTGGGGTTGTGTGTTAAACAAACGCCACTAATTTTTATTTATATACCGAAGCAGCCATACAGGCCGAAGCCTAAGTACCAGGGCACCGCGGCTGATACGGGGAGCTTAAAGAAACTTTGTGAATCTGATTTTTGAACTGCCTAAAATCAGTAGAACCGGGGAAAGGCTTTCCAGGTAGATTGTTCCGCAATCTCAATACCCTAGACACAAAAGAGCAGTCATATCAGACAGGCGGGTCTGCCTAGCAAGCACATCGCGCAGCAGCATTATGGAGAAGAGTTCTGAGGAGCTAAAGCCGTTGGCGTAGCGGTAGAAGGGAGCTAGATCGCCAACTGCCTGTCGGTGCGAAACGGTCCGTTAGAAAAGAATCAAAGATCAGTCTGACAGCCCTCTTTTGAACTGCTTTGAGCATGGGTATTGTAGTCGAGGCGGCAGCACCCCAAACATGTGAGCAGTACTCGAGACTGGGTATTATCTGGGCCTTATACAGAGTGAGGAGGTTATATGGAGAAAAGTTATTCTTAGCCCTGAACAAGTAGCTTAGCTTTCCCCCAGCAGCTGCCGCTATTGACGAGACTTGTCCGTGTCAGTCCTCGGTGATCTGGACTCCGACCAGCCGGAATCAACAGCCCTTTGGTAGAACTCTGCGATCCAATGAAACCGGATGAGCGCTAGTGCGCTTCTTGTTAGCTATGGTACAGTACCGAGCTTTGGAAGCATTAAACTGTACCAGACTGTTGCGTTCCCAAGTAGCGAGAACTTTCTGGTCTCTCGTCAGAGAGGAAGTCGCTTCTTTTCTTCAAGTGGCCGGCACAGATCGGTAAAGCAGCAAAGTTGTGGATCAAATTGATCGTACAAGAAAGAAGGTCTTTGATATGTAAGGGGAACAATGGAGCCAAGACCGATCCCTGGGGAACACCAGCGTTGATATTATGGGAGGAAGAGGTAAATCCGTTAATTACGATGAATAATTTACGGCCAGAGTGAAAGTCAGCCGTTTCTCTGCAAATCTTCTCTAGAAGGCCATAGGATGGAAGTTTGCATAAGATCGAACTTTTTCATGATGTCAAGAGCAACGACGTGCTTAATGTTGAACGACTTACGCGATAGAAGAGAGTAAATGGTAAATGCTGTTAGTGAGAACACTTTGCGATGGTGGCTGTCTGCGAGACTTGTGGTAATAATCCGGTGACGAGTGTACCCTAGTAAACATTCATCGATTATATCCTGCCGCCCTCATGACCTACATCCCCCTCAATCATCCATCCGAAATCTCATAATTTCGGCCGTTCGAAAAACCCGCCACCCTCTACGGCACCGTCATCGTCATCAGAAATTGCCCCCTGCCAGCCCCTACCCCTGAAAGCTTCCCCCTCGTCCGAAAGTTTCGCGACCCTCGTCCGCCGAGCCGTTCTGTAGAGCCGCACGAAACTTTTCGCAACTCTCCCCCTTTCCGGGGGTGGTTCACCCCCGCTTCACCCCTTCTCGCCACCCTTTGGGCCTGGGGTGGCCGTACATTGCGGATGGAGAACGACAGCCCGTTCCAGCACGTACGGTTTCCGGTAGCGTTCCGGGTTCGTTGCGCCCTTTTTCCGGTCGCTACGTTGCCACATGCTAGTCTAAGGCTAATTAGACAGATACCACTACGCCAAATATCTACTTCTGGAAAGAAAAGATTCCATAGTAGTGGCTGCGTATTAATGGACCATCCTTATATTACCACAGCACGACAAAAAAGTTGAACCAAGATAATTTTGAAATAAGACAGTATTTACTCCTGCAAGATTCAAGATATCATCGTCAACGCAAAGCAAAATTTTCGTGTGGTTGTTTCCACTCGATGTACATTGCGTCTCAAGATTACAGGTAAACTTAAGAGGAGGCTTTCTTCAAAATAAAAAATGCAGCTTCTTAGCAAGGATATTGACATCATTCTAACTTAAGCACGTTGGGTTTCTCCCTTGAAATATCAAAAAAGCTCGGTGGACCTTAGTTTACCTACTTCTGTCACAAATTTGCCTTTTGTGGTACTTATCGGATTTATTATGGATGTGCGGTTTTGATTCTATTCTCACACTGGATTGACGTTACCTTAACTTATATGTTTTATCTAAAACTGTAGGAATTTTTATATCTTATGATAACGTAAGCAGAAAACAAAACTTCCTCCACCGCTTCAAAAAACATTCCATGGTAATGCTTTGCGAGTTAAATTTTATTAATTCCAGATTTCTAAGCACTATACACAATTGCTGAAAATTTTGATAGTGCCGCATTTTCTCGAATACTCGTAAATAAGAACCCTTGCACCTTTATTATAATCCTCCTAACCTCTGTTTTCAGGAACTGTGTTCTTATTTACAAGATAGTAGTCCTCTATTGCGTATACCTCTAGTTTCCTCTCAAGACAGCTAGGTAGTGCCCTATGCATCAAGTTTTGCTCTATGGAAGTGGAAAGTAGCGTTTCCGGGCACTTTTGGAAAAATTTCAAGATACCTAGGTTGTGATCTAGGAAAGTTTTACGGTATGCGGAGACAGTCGTCAACGAAGGATTTCATCAATCCTTTATTAATATTCACTCACTATATGTCAACTAAGCAACCATGCTGATTCTTATCATAGGTAAGCTCAGACTTGTGATCAAAGTAGGGTAGACTCCATTAGGTCAAATTTATTCAGTCTTGTAATTAAAAAATGAAATATTCGGAATGTGTCGAGATATTGACTTAAAATTATGTACATATACTATCAACAACATAGCCAATACATACAAAATTTTCCGTCCTGTGACTACACCAGTGACGTAGAAATTTGGAAGAAGTGAATCAAAATGATTTTATGCGCTACTGACTTTTTGACTATTGTATTTTTCAATAAAATATTTAATCTCGCATAAGAAATGTTTGTCCGATAGAAGGGATTCTGTATAAAAAACTCCAAATCGCTCTGTTTAGAAAAGACGTTAATGTAGTTTGACCTTGAAAACTGTATATAGTAAGTAATTTTATTCCACCTCAGTATTATTTGAATAATATCCGTGTCTCGTCTCTATTCAGTCTCATCATTGGCATATAAATTTTTCCATTTAGGGCCTATTTTCTTTTCACAGGAACCTTTTTTGTTGTTTCTACGCTAGAAACATGTCCACGTTTTTCTGTATCACCCGATATATTGTAGACCATTATCATTTCATTTACCAAAATACCGACAAGTTGGGTACAAAGAATTATCTAGGTCTCAGTTTTTAAAAAATTTGCAAGCATGAAAATAGGCTTAGCAATATAAAAATAACTTCCAGGTGCCCCCAAGATCAAATTGGACTGGCCACATATTCCGAGCATGGCTCCTATCATACCAAGTGTGGCAACGTTGGTGTTGGCAGCCTCCCTGAGGCCTGGAAAACCCTTTCACGTACATTAATTCCTACTATTCCATCTTTTTGCATTAATTTAGTTTCGCAATACTACCGTAGTCGAGAACTAATATTATTTCCTTACCGAACTCCCTTGCCTATGGTTCAGGACATCATACGAGCACTCACAAATTAATGAAATTTGATAACGGATAGTAGAAAACATTCTGAAGAGAGACATTGATACTACTATACAGATGGTCCTGATGCAGCCATACAGTTTTCGTCTATCGGTTTTTTGGATAAAAAGAAACTAACTCCTATCAGACAAAACTGCTCCATAGAGGGACTTGGGGCAGCCTTTAAAGGAATTCTCATCGATCATTGGTCGTATAAGTACTCCTCTAAAGCGCACCCAGTATGGAGAGTGTAGTTTGCGCAGCATCACCATAAAGATGTTAACACAGTTCTCGGAAGAACACCTGCTTCGACATTTTGGGGATGAAGATCAATTACTACTGATATCTGACAGCCTGATAGCTCGCCCTTCTGTAAAGATTACTCGAATGTCGTATGACAGAAGATTTCAAACATTTATAGTCCTTGTAATATTCAACATCAAGTGCATCGAATTAAGCCATACCAGATGCTTGAATGAACCCACTCCACAACTGTGACTGGTCTAGGAGTGTCCGAGTTGAGAAGTAGTGTTGGAATCCAACAGTGCCTCAAGCTAGTCAATCAGGGACCATTGAATAATTTTCCAGCTCTATCCATCGCCAAAATTCACTGAGTGCTTTCTCAGCTTCTCTCACCGCGTACTCTAAATAAAAAATATTCCTTAATGACGTGCTATTAATCCAGGTATAATTTCGCAGTTTTGTCTAGAAAAAATTATGTGAATATTCGCTAGAAATGGTCCAACTCTTCTTTCCCACGCCCTCACTGACGAGGAAGTAATGCGATCCCGATAAATTCCGAAAATGAGATTTTATGACATGTACACCACGAAAAAACATGTCACTAATTTCTGTCGGTCTGTCTGTTGGTTTGACGGTATGTCTGTCCGCTAATTCTTGGCCCAATTATAACTTGGAAAGTACTACTGGGATTTGAATATAATGTTAACACAATGCTACGACTATCCCAAGAATGTAAAAGCTTAATAGTTTTTGAAAATTGGTCCAGTGGCGGCGGAGAAAAATTCCAAAAACGAAACAAATTAAAATTCTTCATTTTATTTACGTTTCTGGGGATCCTGATCATTTTGAACAACTTTCAGGGGTAAATACTTGAGGGGGTGGGGGTTGTAGGGGAATGGGGGAGGGCGTATCGCAATTGTTTGATGTTAGTACATTAATACACAGCCCCGGTAATTGTACTCGTACACACCTATTAGACATATTCCACACATACATTTCCCGGCACATTTGTTCTTAAAATTGTAAATGTTGCATATTTGGTAGTGTATCAAAGGGATATAAAAGCAAGTAGCAGACCGACTGGTAACGGAATGTCCATACGAGGTAGGCGCGATGTTATCTATTGTTAGAATCAAAATAATGTAATTACGGACGGTAACTTTTGACAGACAAATGTAGTAAATACAACCCCGAGCGCCCACGTTCGGCACGCCGGTGGTCAATCGAGGTCAGTCTGTGCGTGCCGCTCGAGTAGTATGGAGCCTGTCATGGTCTGCGTTGTGCATTTGTTTACGTTGTCCTATCACCAAAATTCTATCACTATACAGGGTGTTCCATAATTATTGCGACAAAATGATAGGGGTTGTAGAGGGCATAAAAATATGCAATTTTGCCTTATAAACCCCTGTTCGTAAATATGCCGTTTGAGCACTACCGCTAATTTTACCTTAAGAGCTCATAGGAGTAAACAAAAAATTCACCAGCTGCAAAATGTTCGTCTAGCACATTTCATGGTCTCGCCGTTTTGTAAAAAAAGCCTGTTGTGTTTACATTTTTGTTATCGTAAATTCTCCACACCGATTCATTTAATTTATCTGAGTGGTGCGTCAAACTAGGTAGTAAATAACAGTACCTTAGTGTTAAAATGCAGCGTTATTCGTATGCGGAACTTGCGAATATGCATTTAATTTACGGAGAAGCTGGTGGTAACGGAAGATGAGCCTCGCGAATCTACACCCAACGATTTCTAGAACGTCCTCATCCGCATCACGCCATTTTTGCAAGGATTCATGCACGTCTTCATGTCAGTGGCAGCATCAGACACCTCGCGGGAGCAGGGCGGCCCTTCACGAGGCGCACAGTAGAATTTGAGGAAGCGATTCTGCATCATGTAGAGGCCAATCCGCGTACAAGCGTGCGTGCTATTGCACATGATATGGGAGCGTCTCAAACTACTGTTTGGCGGGTTCTCCATGACCAGCAACTACACCCATACCACCTTTTAAAAGTCCAAGCCATGGGTCCAGAAGACTATCTGCCGCGTCGACGTTTTTGTCGTTGGTGGCTGCAGCAGGAGTTGAGGCAACCAAACTTTAATCGCTACGTATTGTTCATTGACGAGTACTGTTTTACAAAGGACGGTTATTTTAATAGCCGTAACAGTCACATTTGGGATGAAGAAAACCCTCATGCCATAGCCATCCATAGAGACTAACATCAGTTTTCAATTAACATCTGGTGCGGCATTGTGGACGAGCATATCATCGGGCCATATTTGCTTCCACCACGTTTGGATGGGCATGCTTATGGTCGATTCTTACAGCATGTGCTACCGGAACTATTAGAAAATGTGCCACTGAACATAAGAGCCAACATGTGGTTTCAACACGATGGCGCTCCAGCCCACTTTTCTTTACAAGTGCGGCAGTATTTGGACGACAAATTTTCAAATAGGTGGATAGGCCGAGGTGGCCCTGTGCCTTGGCCTGCGCGGTCACCCGACCTGACCCCACTGGGGCCATCTGAAAGCTTTAGTGTACGAAACTCCTGTTTCCAACCAACAAGAGCTACTGGGAAGAGTGATGGCCGCGTCCGCACATGTTCAGGACATACCGGGGGTATGCCACAGAGTTCGCCGATCATTGAACAATCGTGCACAGCTGTGTATTGAGCAAGGTGGAGGACACTTTGAGCAATTACTGTAGGTAAGCTGTTTCAAGAAAATGATCTTTTTTTTGCTGCAGCCCAAACGGCATATTTCCGAACTGGGGTTTATAAGGCAAAATTGTTCATTTTGATGCCCTCTACAACCCCTATCATCTTGTCGCAATAATTATGGAACAACCTGTATATTCGAGCATTATGCTTGGAATGAATTTTAATGAGGCGACTTCATTCCGTCTGCTCCCCACACTTTTCCATACGCCTTTTCATAATTCAAACCAAAAGCTAAAAAATGCAAATTCTCATACACACCTGGATTGGAAATATCTCCTTCTGGAGCATCCCGCTGCTATAGACAGCGTCCGCTAATCGCAGAGGAAAAAATATTTCTAAACGGATCCAAGCGATTAAACTCCATCCAGGAGTGTTTATTTTAAAAATGAGAGCTTGCCACCGTCGACAACAGCTCCAACGAGCGGATAATTGAATGAGCTTTGTTTATATAATGAGCGTGAAACCTGTTCGATGTTTGTTTGTGGAGCTTCTATATTCATACACGTATACGCGTTCACATACAGGGTTATTCGGGATGGATGACTGGGCTTGAGGAAGACCTTCAGAGGAGATACTCCTCATATTCTTCTTTCCTGAGAACTATGCTCTGATGTAAATTAATGCATTCAAGATACACTGATGTAGCTTATCTGTCAAAAGGTTTTTCTGTTTTGTATGGTATGTTTCGTCATCCGACCTGTTTATTCTGAACAGGAGACCACACGCGAGATACAGAGCACCCTGGAATATTGTTCACATGCCCGATGTGCTACTGTGCCACCTGTTGTGGTTCAGACGAAGCCAATTCAACTGATTGGAGATACATCCTCAACAGATCAGCCTCAATACTATTCTTCCAGATGGACCCATCAAGCTTCTGTTTTTTATTTTAGCACTACCCCGTGCAACCGGACCTTTATTTATGCTATTGTTTTGAGAATATGGAACAATCTGTCAGAAGATGCTAATTAGCATTCCACTGAGTTCAAAAATCAGATCAACAAGACGGTTTCACAGCTGCTTCAGTACAAAAGAAGGAAATCTTGACCAACCTGATGAACTTAAAGCTTAGAATCTCTGTTTAGCGTAGACATCTGCTGAGGTTATTGTACAGATTTAAAGTATACCGGTGGTTACTCAACAGTCTGTATTCGATACCATCACGACACTCTTGCTGCACTGATTTACTTATACTCAGCGCATTTTATCAAGCTTTGCGAAAAGCTGTAGTTCCGAAGTACCAATAATTGTAAATATTTTTATATAGTATATATTCGTTTTCATAGTACGCTGTAACTAAAATTTATTAATAACCAGCACCTAAATGTTAGAATGCAGGGTATAAAAGCAAGTTTATCGGCCCTGAAAGTAACTCAAATTTCAAATTGACGCTTCTATGAAATTTTTCTGTTTAAATATTTTAGAACATACGTATTTTAAAGTATTACAATTTTTTTATTTTATTGCTTGATTACTTTTAAAATGGTGAAAGTTTTAAAATACATCAGAAATAAATGAATTTAGAAATACCATTTTAAAAACTTTATATGAGGTCTGTAGCTACACTGTATTACAAGAATTACAAATATACAACGAATATGACTTGATGGATTGTAACCAGCACGGGTATTATGTAAAAAACCTATGAAACGTCAAAAAAAGACCTATAAAATGTCATCTTGCAGCCTATGTAGTTTTTAGGGTGCAATCAGTCATTACACGTTTGTTCACTAGGATCGTTGTGAGCGTCCATCTATGGAGGAATCACTCAACTAGACGCATTGTTTCTGGCACATGTTTTGTGAAGCCGAGTAGTCTGTAGTTTTCATCTCTGAGAAGAAAGTTGGTTGAATAGCAAGATCGCATCTGGATTATTGTGTTTTGGTCTGCTTGTGTATAAGGTCAGTGATATTTGCTGTGCGAGAAAATCATTATTGAATATACTGCCAACGAAGTATAACGATTAGCTGTGCCCGACGGGTTATCTATGTTGCCCTTTCTGAAGAGAGGCTATATTCAAAGCATATAAATTACGATTTTTTACGTTTTTTTGTGCTCTCAAGGACTTTGAGTGAACTTACTGTTAGCATGTATATGACTAGTAATTCGACAGTGTACAGTGAACATAATTATTTCTTATCTCTGTCATTTTTGAAATTCAGCAAATTTGCATATGTAATTTCCAGAACGGATAAGAAAAAGTAGATGAGCAACTCATTTCTGGCTTTGATTCTAAAGTAAGTGTATTTAAGACAAGAATCCAATAGAATTATCATAAACACATATTATTATCACACAGATCCTTACTATTTTTACCTATGTATTGCCGTTTCCTTCTAGCTATACCAGCATTTATTCTGAACAAAATATAAGTTTACAACTTACAGCTTAGACCTCAAGTAATGCCATCTCTAAAGCAGATTTTATATAGGGCCAAATATTGATAACTGACGTTTACGCAACACGTACAACAACAAAACGAGTTCACACCGTATCCATCAGCTAGTAGTAACTTAAAATCTTGTAGAAATACCTACATAATGTCACAAAAGACCCATAGAATGACAAAAAAAACATCGACATAATGTCACTTTTCAAGATACGTAATACCCGTGCGGGTCTTGAATAAAGGAATAGGCTTACAAGATCTATTTTTCCTCCAGGTTTTGCTTACCTATCATCTAGGCTCAGGCGCACGCGGCTTTCTGCTAAAGAGGCATTGTAGGCGTACAATGGACAATAGATTAGACTAATAATAGCAACAGTAATAATAGTAGTTATAATAGCAATAATAATATTTATTAGTAGGAGGCATTTTCTGTGCATGCACCAATAATCGTAAGTTGCAGCTGTAGGATACAAATCCCAAAAAAAATGCAAAAATTAGTCAGAGTGAATTATGTATTTACTTGATGTTCGTATTCATGCGTTTATGAATTTCAGTCTAGATATAGAATGTAGCTACTTTTTCAATTTTTTTTTGAGATAATTTCACAACTGTAAATCTTTAGGTATAAAATTATGGCGCTACATATAATGCAATGAACAATAGATCTAAAACAGGTTAGCATTGCTTGAGTAGCAAACAGCAAGTTGCAACAGTGGATCAACTGCGTAGTTACTGAGAGCTTGTAACACACATATAAAATGTATAAACCAATTTTATAGATGCGGTTAACTTGAAATTGAAGTTATTTTCAGGGCCAGAAATTCCGCCTTTAGACCCTGATCCTTTGGATCAATAACACCGATATCCAGGATTGTTTGAGCGTCATTGATTTTTCATGATTTTGTGTTATTACTTCATAAAAAAGTTTAGATGTTCCACGCACTTGACCGAACTAAACTTGTATGTACTTTGGAAAAAACCTTAAACAGATTTCATTTTTAAAATATTTTATTATTATTTTTCCAAAAAGTTATTTTGAGCCTCCTATTGTGATAATGCCTAATTTCTAAATTATTAGATAATTATTTTGAAAGTTTTCAAATCCAGGAGGTTCTCAACACACTGTATCAGGCGTGTTCAACATATGCATTTTTTCTCCAAACGTACTGATGTTGAATGGCCCTGTATACTGCTCATGCAGGAATGGGAAATGGGAATGGGTGATTATAACAAGCAGCCGCAGTTGATGTGATTTATGATATGCAATGCACGCGTTGACGTTTATACCAAGTCTAATATAGAACGCGTGAGGGAGTTTGTAGGTTTGTGTAGGTTTCGAGGGCAATATGTCTCCGATGTTCACAGAAGTTGTTTAACACATCAGATGGGTCAAGAAAGAACTTCAGAGAAAAAAGATCATAATGATGTGCTAGTACCTCAAATATAAGCTAAACATGAACATTTTTCTCATTGTTATCAGTATTTCATTTTCATCTTCACACCAGCCCTCTTAAAATATAAACTTCCTGGGACTTTCGTTGGCAGAGTAGCAGCGCTGCAGGCTATAAATAATAAAAATTGGAAGCAACCCTTGTAGGTCGTATAATTAGCATAATGGGATAATTAAAAAGGTTGTTAGGTGCAGTCTACGTCACTGGCAGGTGCCTAATTGCTTTTTACACCGGCCGTTGAGGAGGGCCGCTTCTTCTTCTCCTCAACTCTCAGTCATCATCCTCTATCCGTTTTAAGCACTCACCCTTTTTCAGCGATGCTTTGTACTCTTTTTTTAGTGGCTCGTCTCTTAAAGCGAACGAGGAAAGCGCTTTAATGTAACCTTGGGATTTTTATGGATATTCAGCTTTATGGCATGATACCATGCTTTAGTAGAATCTGCTACTAAAATTTTACCCCTCATTAAAGCTGAAAAGCATTGCAACAAAATTTTTAATTTTAAATTATAGGGTTTTTTGAGGCACCAGCAATTAGCATGGCTCTAAGAAATATAGCAAAACTGTCACTGGGTGACATGACCGTGTGGATTCCATCTACTCGTATATAGCGTAGCAGAATGAACGGAATTTGTGTGGCGGGATCTTGGACACGATCACTGACAGGTTGCCCACTGTACAAACAGGGTTATAATCGCTTGTAAATAAAAACTCAATCATCAAAATGCCATGGTATGTTATATTATTATTCTGCTTATAAAAGGGCCTCTCTAAAAGTGCAATAAAATATGGAACATCGTATTCCATTTCATTCCATATGTCATTTTTAACTGAATATTGAATATTTTATTGCTCCTTCAGATATACTCTTCTATAAGATGACTCCCCATTCTATTTAAAAAAGATCAAGATGGCGCCCAGCCACCATCTCGACATTTTCCGGTGTTATTTTTACTCTAGAATATAGTATTCATGCATCAATTTCATCAGTTCTGATTCCAGCTTCTAATCTTGACCCAAGGAATATGTGGGGCGAGGGATTTTTTAACAGCACTGTATATGGATATCTTAAAAAAAAGTGTCGGCTTGGGAAAGAACAGTAACAACTACCTTTTACGAAAGAAAGTATTGGATACTACAATTTTTCGTATTATCAAATGGGGAAATACTACTGACTACAAGGCAATGCGAACACGAACGAATGAAGGATTCAAAACATCGACAATGGTGAACGAAGGTTTTCATTAAACAGGCTCAGTGAAGTAGCAACGGGAAGGAGACGTTAGAAAAATCAAAGCAAAAACATGGACCTAAAAGTCACGAGAACGCTGTTTTTTGTTATGTTTCCACATAATCAATAATTTTTAGGTAATTGCATCGACTATTTCGTTTGATCAAAAATGAGAATAGAAAATACGGAAATACATAGGTCGAATCTGAAGAAATACTGAAATATTGAACTATGTATATCAGTATTAAGTGTGACACCTAAGGCAAAATTTTGTTTCATGTACCTGTATTTTTGCCTCTTATCTATATAGGATTTCGCACCTTTTTTCATCAGCCATATTTTTTGCTGTTTCAATTGGTATTAAAATGACTTTACCTCGACCTATAAAATATGTTGGTAAAACCGGACACCCTTACGCTTCCCGGCATCTCTGAATGGCATCCTGTTCGATGAACGGATAAGCGACGCCTACCATTATAGGCGACTCGTCCATCGAAGGAGCGCTGACTGTTCACCATGCTACCAATTGTAGCGTACTATACAAGAGTTGCAAAAACTAAACACAGCTTGAATAGAATCTGATTGTAATTTTTTCAGGCTCTATTCCAACAGTCAAATATCTTTTTGAAAATATATAGAAAAACTGTAAAGAGTAAAGGATTGGTTGATACCTAGTTGCCCAACTCAATAAGGATATACGCTCTATATATCCTCCTGCTTTTCCCATTCTATGTCCCTATCACAACTCCCGGGTTAATCCAACGTAGTAGTCTTAATGGAGGCAGATTAGCGCGTGCACGGGATGTGTTTTGCATGTAAGTGGGGAATGATGTTTGGTTTAACGGATAAACGACGCTGATGCTCCAACGCGCCTCGCGACGTCATGATTGGAGCAGAGTTGGAGGTTTTTTATTCTAGAGCCAACCTTTAACCTTGATGGTCCATTCAAGGGATGCAAAATCGTATCACACGACTTCACTTGTGTCATTTTTTGATAATTTCTGAAAGAAACTCTTTGGCAGTTTACGAAATGCAAGCCCTTGTGCAATGAATATGTAAGCGATACAAGCCATTAACAAAAAATGGAATTTATATTCTCAGAACGCGGGAGAGCCTCATATGCAGTGGGTAAAGGTGAGTTCGATTATACAGTTACTAATCTGATAAAATGTATTGAAATAAAATTCAATATTCAGTTCTAGTAAGCAAAAAAAAATTGTTTACTAAAGAAGCAACGGACCTTTCATTGTAGAGTTTCTTCTGAAATATCTCGGCTGAATAAAACATTACTGGTCAATGCTTGTGGAATTGGCAGATGATTGATAGAATAGTTGACGAAATAATATAGAGAAAGCAAGTTCTTAACCTGATTACGGAGATCGCCATTGGATGGACATTATTTCCAGTCTCTCAAATTCATACCTCTTTTGTGTTTGGGGAAGCGTTTATTCGCACTCGATCACATTTTCCTTTTGGTCACTGCTCAGGCTAAATTAGTTAGGTTTGTGTAACAATTTATAACTTCACGATTGATTCAGCGTCTACCTCTTTGATAGTTTTGATAATCCTATGCAATGTACACCTAGTTCGCTGAATTAACTGTTTGAATTCAGGCTCTGATTTGTGTAATTGATCCTCACAACCAGAGTAAGACAATCTCACTCACTTGACAGCCAAAGGAACTCAATGCATTTTACTTACGCCACGGACGAGGAAGTATGCAATTGCGAAGGGTACAGGCAAAGAAAGCCTTTGAAATAAGTAAACGCCAAAAAGACATTTTTGTTTATGACCGAAATGATAGGAACTGGGAATGTCCATGTCATACCGGCAAAGAAGGATTGTCCAAAATGACAGTTGTAATTTTGAGATTGGAATTTTTATAAAGTTTGCAGTATAATAATTTAAAGTTGATTGTTTTTCTGATTTAGATAATGATGAAAATAATCACAGTATTATTAACAAATCTACAAAGAAAAAAAAAGAATACTGGTAGAACCAAAGATGTAATGAAAAAGTTGCAACTTTCTTCTCATGATGAAGGCGCACCGTGTAATTGTTCAACGTTCAAAAGTTTTGTAAATATATATAGAAATAATCAAACAAATATTATTAAATATTTCAATTCATTGGGTAGTGCCATTAAACAGAACTTGTATTTGTCAGGGCTCATAAATGTTTATAATATGAAACAAAGAACAAGCAGGAAGTTTGAAGATGAGACGAATTTTCATACAGCTGCATGCAGCTATAAAGTGCGGATAAAAGATAAAGATATCAACAATAATGTTATAAAACATGTGCCTGTATGTTTAGCATTCACTTAATTGCATTATCAAAGAAAAGGTTGAATATCAACAAAAAGCATAAAAACAACAGAGAAAGCTCGAGTAGATCAAACAGAAAATGGAAATTGTAAAAAAATGCATCAGAGATTAAGGAAAAAGATTTTAATCATATTAACTCATATAAAGGACTATTGAGTCATTACAGTTTAAAAGACAGTAAGAAACTATAATATGATTCGAAAACCAAAGATTCTGATAACTGAATTGGACATTCCATGTTTTTTACTTGTTTCAAAATGTTTCACTTGGTTTTTGTTCAATTTAAATATGTTTAATAACTGAAAGACCAAACGTCAACAACAAAATTATATCAGATATAGCACATTAAATTAGTTCTAAGTAAAATTTACTGCATACTTTGATCTCAATTAAAATATACTCTCAATTGCATTTTTTTCAAAATCAGTTCATTAGGACATTTTTATTTGCCTGTACCCTTCATTTTGTTTTTTGCATGTTTCTTGACAGGTGCATCACTTAGAAGGATGTCAATCAGTTTGTCTGACAGTCTGACGGTGTGTCGGTCTGTCAGTTTGTCAGTTGCTCAAGGTTCTCACTGCGCCAAGGACGAAAAAGCTTCGAGGTTTTTTTTAAAATCAGTCAAGTCTACCTACATGCAAAGAACCAAAAAGGTAAGAGTCGCTCAGACTTAGTTTTGTACACGCTTCAAGGAAACATAATCAGTAAAAAAATGCAGGGGTTCAAGATTAGATGTTGGGAACTTTGAGGGGGGTTGGATGAGACTACTTATATGTCAATTTTTTGGTGCTAACAATTTATACCTTTCCAAACCCAACAATTCTAAGTACCTATTAGACGTATTTCATACGTCATACCTGTATATTTCCAGGTACATTTGCACTTAAAACTTGAACGTTAGACTCATATTTTCGATATGAGCGTGCTGGGCAACTCAACGAGTATACGTTTATTTGCTTTGAATGCTGAGCGATAACTGGGCAATGATGCGTGTATCTCGGTATCGAATGCTATGCTGGGCGGCCTAGGCAGGCATAGTTGCCACGTTTCCGGCTGGATAAGACCAGCTCTTTTCCATGAACCTAGCATGGTGCTTAAAATCATATCCTTATTCCTTATTATCGTCGACTTTTATAGCTAAGTATGAGAAATTATCGAGAGAGAGGTTGAGTATAGCTGACCGTAGGTAGGCCAAGAGGTTATAGAAGTCTGGGTCTTGGATAAAAGTAGATAATCACTTAACTACCTCACACGCTAATTGATAAAGAAGTACTGTAATCAGGATCAGGTCGCTGATTTCCATCGGTCTGACTGTATGCCTGTCGGTCTGTCTGTTTGTCCTTCTGACGAAACTTGGAATGTTCCGCTGCGCGCTGGGTTTCTGACAAAATCGTGAAACAAGATGACTATACCAAGGACGAAAAAGCCCTCTACGTTCAACCTACTGGCAAAAAATTAAATAACAGAATCATAAAAACTTCGTTTTTGACGTCGGACAGAATCCTACCCCATTTGCTGGGGGTGGTTCGAGAACATTCAACGCTGCATTCTTGGCATTAATGTAAACATTATACTATTAAGAAGATTCTGATCCCAGAGATATAACACATCTCATGATATAACATGACTTGAATCGCTGGTAAGTTTGAATTACGATACAAATTAATACGTCTTGAGTAGTCTCTGCGACCGCTAGAGAACGACTATCCATTCTGGCACACTTGGTCGTCTTCTTCGACAATGGATTATTCTAATGTTGTACTATCCGGGGTCGGAAGAGAGAGAGAACACAAAAGTGGTTAACTGCCAAGGTTGCCACCAACAACATTGATATACACGTATAGATCTACTTTTCTTTTCACATCCAAAACCGTCCCCTCACACTAGAATGTCTGAATGTATCTCCAAAATCAATACGATTATTGGAATAAACCTCGAAATTATGACAACATGCCGTTAGTACATTTACGTCTGGTATAAAAATGACATTAAAGCGCTCTGGTTGGCGTACTTGGCTTCAGATGGATAGAATGGCCGCGCTGCGTCGGTACGGAAGGGAATAATCGTAAAATCCAAAAACCCCACTCACTGTACGAATATACGTGTTCCCTATTGCCAAAGGAAAATGACTGCGCTTTCTCTCCACTCACACAGATTGTTTTCCTTAATTAAAGACATCTGTGGATGCAGCAGCGTATGCAAACGAGATAGAAATTGTCGCCATCGAGTGGAATAGCAAGAACAAAATGACTTCATCATTTTTTAATACTTATGGACGCAAAAGGTAATAGTATACAGGAAAAAAATATTATTATTATAAAATTATCTCTTAGCATTCGAAGAAAGTAAACGTCTGCTTGTCTTGAGTTGCCCGACCCGTATATCAAAAATATATCTCTACAGTTCAAGTTTTAAGGGTCCTGTACGGGGAAATATACATATAAATTGTTAGCACTGAAAATATACCCTCCACCCCAATTAAGGTCCCAGTATCCAATCTTTAGTCCTTGCAAAAATTTTTTGAAGATAATTACGATCCTTTTAAGAATCAATGCAAAGGGGTTTGAGCAATTTTTATTTTCTGCGTTTTAGCCTGCAGCTCCGCCGCCACTGGACCGATTTCCGAAAACTAAAAAGCTTTTTAGTTCATCTAACACCCAACAAATCATAATAATTATCAATCCTAGTCCTGAAAATTTTTCGCGATTACAACACTTCCTCGCCAGGCTTAGGCAGTAAAGCGGAATGACGTAGATTGACTCAATTCCTAGTTATATCTGTTTCGCATGACATAGAAATCTTGAACGGACTAAAATTGTTCTCTGAAGCTCCGCTTCTACTGCTGGATTCGATAAATGATACGCATAGCCTCCTGCAGGTCATTGGTTCAAAAATGTTGTTTGAACATCATGCCATCGTTATCATGGTAGTCTTTCTAAATGACTCAATCATGCTTGAATTACCAGAACCTTGAAAACATATGTAAACTAAATATTGGGATTTATCTAAAATGTTGATGTATTCAACGAAGGTGTGAGGCTATTGAAAAAAAGATAATGAAAATAAAAATACATAAAAAAATATGTAGCGTACATGGTATCTATGTATCTGCGTATATATTCAGTGTGTCCCAGATTCGCTTTTCTATGCGGGGATCTCGGCTCCTGTTATACCTACAGCAAATGTTGAATGGGGAAAGTTTCAGAGGAACCTTAGTGCTTTCGATAGCCGGCTCCAGATTTACGATCGATCAATTGGTTTTGAAAATATTAGCGAAAAACTGGAAATGGAGGAATTCGTTTTTTGCCAGTAAATTCAAAACGGTTAATTTGACAGCTGTCAAAATGTGACATTATTCGGATTTTCTTTTAAGAAAAATAAGGTAGCACGTGTCAATCGTCTTTTGTTTTCCAGCAACCCGCCTCAACTTTCATTTTTCTTATGGCCGCCATATTGGATTTTTTGATTTTTGAAAAGAGTGTAAAGTTTCCAGTCTAGTGATGTCTCACAAGTGCATAAAAGATTGCAGTATCACCGAAATGAAATCACACGTAATGTTATGTATTAGTTTTTTTCTAAGGAGACTATGATTTATTTGCCAGAAAATAAAATTAATAAGTAACGCAGTTTTTTCATTTATGGAGGCTCTGACTTTGACGTTAAATAATTCACTCTCTATACTGTTGATTTTGACACCAATTTGTCGCTCTATAACTATTCGTCATTTATTTGTCTGGGCGGTCCGTAGGACCTTTGCCCATTAGTCACTGTCTGATGTACATTAGTCGAATCTGTCAGTCCTGGTTGCCCAGAAACCAGACAAAGTCAAGGAAAAAGAGAAAGGGAAAGAGAAGAAAAAAGGAGAAGAACGAAGAAAAACAGATATGCTTAGTTTAAGAGGAAACACCTAGGCTTTTTGACTTGGTACACGGATTAATTTTGAGGTGAACTAAACAAATTTTTGATTCGGTTTTGTTAGAGTGTAATTTTGAGTTTACTAAAGATTCACGTTAACTTTTGATTACAGTGCGAGCCGTGACCTTGAATGTTTACGAACTTGCTCCACTGTGTAGTCCACTGAGTCACGCAACAGAGGGTTGCTGTGCGATTCCGCTTGACTATAACGTCGCTGCGCCTGAAGCTTGACATAATCCCTCAAGTAAGGAATGTCAAGGTCTCTGTGTAGTGTCTCATTTGAGACATACCATGGAGCGTTGCAAATTGTCCGCAAAGTTCTGCTTTGCAGTACTTGAAGACTTTGCAATTTTGTTTTTATGGATGCTGTATGTTTCTGCCAGGTCATGCCTTTATCAAGGGTGACACCGAGATACCTGGCAGAATTTGTCCATGGTACTCGATTTCCGTCTACAGAAACCTCTGCTGGGGGGCCGCGACGTTTTTTGGTACAATAAATAGCCTGCGTTTTCGAATGATTAATTTTTATCAGCCACCGTTCCGCCCACTCTAGAACTTCGTCCACCGCATTCTGCAACACATCGTGCACCAGATCACCAGTACACGACTGGGCGACAAGTGCAGTGTCGTCAGCATAGAGTTAGACTTCACAGTTGCTGGGGGAAGGGACATCATGGATGAAAAGCGAATAAAGAATTGGTCCTAGGACCGAACCCTGAGGAACACCGGCCCGTACTCGCCGTGTTGCTGACAAAACATTGTTAATTTTGATCCGAAACTTTCTTCCTTCAAGAAAGGATTTCAGTAATTCTAGAAGCCAAAAAGGAAAACCCTTTTGGATTAGTTTATAGAGGAGGCCCGCGTGCCACACCTTGTCAAAGGCTTTTGAGACATCCAAAAGCAAGATGCCAGTACTCTTGCTAAGGGTGAACCCTCTGGTTACATGCTCCACCAGCCTGACTGCCTGTAGCTCGGTGCTATGCTCGGACCGAAAACCGAATTGGACGTCAGGAATCACATGGTGATTTGACGAAAAATTCTCAAGGTGACGATAAATCACCTTTTCGGCGAGCTTAGAAAAAGCTGACAGCAGACTTATGGGACGGTAATCCTGAAGAAATATCGAACCCACCTTCTTTGGAATCATGATGACCTCAGCAGTCTTCCACCCAGCAGGGAAGTACTGGATTTTGAGCGTCGCATTGATTATTGTCACCAAGTACGTCAGGGCTTTCGGCGAGAGCAGCTTCAACTCCTTGTTGGTGATTTGATCCTCCCCAGGTGCTTTACGCAACTTGAGGTCTTTAATATGACTTAGTAACTCCGCTGGTGTGCAATGTGGAAAATCGGAGGGTTCCGCTAATGTGCTATGTGGAGCCTCAGACGAATCTTCTGAAGAAGAGTCATCTGAAGAGGATTCAGTGCCTCCGCTAACGCCGTTGACCATAAAATATCTCCTGACGGATCGTACGATGTGCTGTTCCTCGTCGAGGTCATTATCGAGATCATAGTTGGGAGAGAACTGTTTTTCCATGGCATCAGCGAAAACCTCGACCTTATCCTCCGTTCTGAAGGCTATGCCTTCAGGACCGTGAATGTGTGGGAGTTGTTCTCGCTTTCCGTTTCTGACTGACTTTGCGACCCTCCAGAGAGGAATACTTGAATCAAGCATTCCCGCCAGAAAGTCGCTCCATTGCTCGTTGCGGAGTTCGTGCAGTGCGTTTCTCACTTCATGGACAAGATTTGTAGCCCTACGAATGTCATCAGGATGACAAGACCTTTTTGCCTTCTTAATAGCGGCTCTTTTGTCAGAGATTTTCTGACGAATGTCCGCAGGCAAAAAAGGTCTGCCGTGTCGTTGTACAGGAAATACAGCTGCACGCTTTAGAGCTGCTTGAATGAAACTTGTCCATTCCGCTTGAGCGGCATCTATTCCAGACTCATCATCTATAATCGGGATATTGGGAAACTCTCTAAGGAGCAACTTGTATAGGTCCCAATCAATGCGTTTCCTTGGAGGAGCTACCTCCTCAGAAGTTTGCTCATTGCCCACATCCAAGACAACAGGTAGATGGTCACTAGAGATATCATACAAGATTCGAGAAGAGATACTGTATCTACAGTTTTTAGATATCGCGAAATCGATGACATCTGGTGCCTGAAGATGGTTGAATGGATGATGTGTCGGCTCTTCAGTGCTATGTATAAGGTACCCATTTCGCATCACATGGTTGTACAATCGAACCCCACTAGTGGAATTTAACCTAGAATTCCATGCTCCAAAAGGACCTCCAAATCCGCCTCTTGTAGCCTGGCACCACACCTGACATACACCGATGTGACCTTCAACGAGACACCTCCCGCCATATTGACCACCACAGAGGCTGCTTCGATGCTATGCATCTCCGCATTAGTGCTTCTATAATAGTCTATACCGCGTTTAATCAACACTGCCAAACCGCCGCCTCGACCATTCAATCTGTCACCTCGAATAACATCATAATTCGGGAGAGCTAAACGATCTCCCGGATTAAGCAACGTTTCCTGCAGCAAGGCCACATCTATACCTTCATCCAAAAGAGCTTGATGAAATTCCCGTTTTTTGGGAATATCCCTCATGCCCAAACAATTCCAAAAAAGAATTTTGATGAATGCAGGCTGTCTACTATTGTACCTAGACATTTACAGGAAATATCGCCTGCAACGCTTTTGTAGCGCTAATCAGTGGGCTTATTATTTGTTGTAAGGACCTTAGCGCGTTTGCCAGGTCCACATTTTGCGTGCTCAAGGGAGGTTGGGCAGAGGGGGCAGGCAAGGTTGCCTCCCGAGCTGCGTCCGCGTATGATATATTGCGCCTTTGCGCTATAACTTGCAAGTTCCTCCTTGGAGTGAACTTGCAAGTCCGGCTATTTGCGGGATGTCCCTCTCCACAGTTCGCGCACTTGCGTTCTTCCTCTTCTGTGAGGGGGCACAAATGCGTCATGTGGTCCTTTGCACATTTTAAGCATTTGGGCGGTGCAGTGCAGTATGACTGCGCATGCCCATACTTTTGGCAGCGGTGACACTGCCCAATGAGTCTGGAGTTCTTCTGAACCTCAACTCGATTGGCCAGTCCCAGCAGTTCGTGTTCGTTGAACACTTGCTGAGACTTTTCAGTCTTGGGCAGTATCACGACCACCAAAGGCATGGGCGCGCCGCCGCTGCGCTTCAATCGAATGATATGAAGAGGGCTATATCCCCTCTGCTCCAGTTCTCCCTTAGTCTCAGTATCCGAAAAGTTGACGGGAACTCCTCGAACCACCGCATGGATGTTCCGTTCCGAAGGGTGAGGAAAAGTGTGATGGGGCCCTTCTTCCTCTCGGAATAGGCGAAAGATCTTACGGTAGTCGTCCTCGGATTTAGGAATAATCCTTATTCCCGCATCGATGGCAACCGCGCGATCTATTTTAATACCTAGGGAAATAAACTTGAAATTTAAAGTACGCCATCTCGTCCCGTCGCGTAAGACGATCGGGGTTATGCGCCCTTGTCGTGAGGGTTGTGTTGATGCCGCGACGGTTGGACGAGATGACGGAGGAGAAGTAAGATCGGCTGACGGAGTCACCTGACAGGTAGATAACGTGGTCCCTGGCTTGGTAATAGAAGCATTAATAGTGTTTCGATTTGATGAATTGGGGGAGGTGTGGAATGGAATTGATCCTGTATTCGGAAGAGGAGGAAAGTCTTGGGTTGATCGATCAGCCTTGTCGCCTTTCCTCCTTCTTGATTTTGCTTTTACAAATCCTTCAGTCTGTACGTCTTCGTCTGTGGATGTGAGATGATCATCGGAAACGTTTCTCAGTGGTCTTTTTAGGGTCTTTGTCCGTTCTTTAGGGGATCCTTTTGAATGTAGTAATATGGTTACCTGGGCGGTAAGGCTGTCCATTTTGGCTGTCTGGTCCTTGATGGTCTCCATTAGGTCTCGAATCTGCCTCGCCTGGTCGTCTATAATCAGCATCAGTTTTTCGATCGTTTTCTGCTCCGATGACATCTGCGTCAGTGAGCTCATGTTTTCTGCTTCTGCTTGGTTTCCGCCACCGCTCAGCTCTTTCCTCATAGTATGTGGAACTGCATCGTCTGTTGATCCTCCTGGGTCAACTTCCATCTTTTAAAAACTTTTTCTCGCCAACAAATCTCAGAAAACTTATAGCTCGCAAATGTGACAATGTTGTCAAAACCCTTTTTACAGGGCGTTCCTTGTCGCTCTATAGTTCTTACTGATGCAATAGGGATTTCGTTGACAGCTTGTAAGATGCTTCTGTCGCGATTTTCATTTTTAATATTATATCCGTTTCTAAGTTGTTCCAAGGCCCCATGGTTTTTTGAATTAACTACTATTTTTCTAAATTGGGTTTTATTAGGCTGCCGCAGTTCGGGGTACATCTCCAAGTACCTTGCTGAGAATGTCGGCGAAGTACTACATTTGAGTGGGGAATACCGGCCACTTTCAACAGGTTTTGACATTTTTTTTTGGCAGATTTATGATTTTAATGAGCAAAAAACGCACCTACTACTTATTAAAACACAATTTTAATACTTTGAATTATTTAACGTCAAAGTCAGAACCTCCATAAATGAAAAAAATGCGTTAATTTATTAAAAAATTATTAATTTTATTTTCTGACAAATAAATCACGGCCTCCTTAGAAAAAATATGATACATAACATTATGTGTGACGAAATTTTACGCTCTTTTCAAAAATCGAAAAATCAAATATGGCAGCCTTAAGAGAAATAAAAGTTGAGGTAGGTTGCCTGAAAACAAAAGGCGATTGAGACATTTCATATACGCTAGTTTATTTGGCTTAAAAGAATGTCCGAATAATGTCACATTTTGACAGCTGTCAAATCAACCGTTTCGGATTTACTGACAAAAAACAAAATTCGATATTTTCAGCTTTTCGACGATATTAACAAAAGCAATTGACCGATCGTAAATCTGAGGCCGGCTATCAAATGCACTAAGTTTCCTCTAGAACCTTTCTCATCTAACCTTTGAGTAGGAATAAAATGAACCGAGATCCCTGTATAGAGAAGCGAATCTGGTACACACTGTATATAAGGATTTTTCAGAAAACACAAGAGAGCTTGACGGGAGGACATCTTTTGATCTTTTGGTGTGAAAATGTGCAAACGAACAGCCTCCTGCAGAAAATAAAGTTGCACTACCTGCTGTAACTCTATGCCATATTTATTCCCATATTTCTTCTTTTTCGGGACTACAAGAACGCGGCAGATCTTCAGACAGACAGACGGAGATGAGTAGCATCGATTTTCGAAATTAGACTCATTTGAACATCCCAAAAACTGTTTACTCAGATTTAAATGATTCTTGCAACCACAATGTACTTCGTTAATATATTTGGAAGTGATGGTATCTTGAAACTCTGATATCTTTCAAATAAAAATACAGCACCGATTACAGCAGTTAGAATTATTATCAATTATCAGTTACTGTTTGGGCTAGTCCTTTGACATATGGCTTTGAACTGAGGACTTAGTAACAAATAAAAACACAATGCGGTAGAATGTTCTATACACTGCGTTCACAACAAATTCAAATCACCAGCAATACTCCAGAAATCATCTACTTATTTTTTCTTTTTTCATAAAGCATCTAATCAGATTACAAATCCTTGTGTATTTAAATTGGAGGAGGACGGAGATTGAGGACGAGGAAGTGAGAAAAAGTTAATCTAATACCTGTTGATGAATGAGCAGGAAAAATAAAAAGGACTCCTCGTCTTTTCAGTGGGTAAAAAGCGGTTTTCTTTGAAGGAGCATCAGGGGGGCGAACAGTTGACACCAAGCTATGATGGCTGGAAAACCATTGGCGTACTGGAAAAAATTTGAACAAAGCAAACATTTTAATAGTTCAAGCTATTAGTTTTTGGAAAAGGCAAATGGCTCCCTCATCTAGAATATTCATAAATAACGAAGGGCGATTCTTTAATTAAGACAGACGCAGTGGATACATTAACTTGGATTATTTGTAAGAAATATTTTCCAGAAGAAAAAAGAAACTTTACTCAATTTCACCATAATGTCAGTTAGAAGACTTTTGAATTGCGCCTTCCATCATATGACTCCATGTACTTAAAAGTATCAATTATGTAACGCGTATCGCCGTTTTCCATCCAAACATTGCAAGGAAGCCTTTGGACTTTTAAAGACTTCCACATGTTCCCTTACAGAAGAGGCCCACTCGATTATATTTTCCGGGTACCCAAAATTCCGGTCGTAAACTGAACTCCCTCTTGAAATGTCCAGATGGCAGATTCACTCGAAAAAAACAACACTAATACTGAAAGCTTTACACATTGAACATCTGTAATCTAACTAATGCTTCATGCTATTTTTGGTGGAACTTAAAACATCTGAGCCAGTCTCGACAAAACATAGTTTTCTCGAAATATGGAATGCATTCCAGTTTGAAGAAAAATGGAGGAGTTGTGCTCTTGAAGTTATAAAATTAAAGTGCGGCTGGAAGGACAAACCAACGTTATCTTAGGCCCGTATCGTCAGTCGTCCCTACAATTGTAGGGCGCTTTTATGGCCTCCTTGATTGTCATAGTTTTCTACTTCTCCGTGTCAGAACTCCATTTTGAGGTTATGTCACAATCATCTATTTGCATCAAATTGTGCTTGCTTTTGAGTTATATCATGTTTTATCAGCCTGAAATTTCCTACAATTTAAAAAGAAAACATATCTTCACAATATCAGATCGCCGACGCTGACACGGGACAAGTGTAATCTAGAAATTTTTGAAGGAAAGAGAGGGGTATGACAATCAAGGAGGCCATAAACGCGCCCTACAATTGTAGGGACGACTGACGATATGGGCCTTAGAGCTTTGGTGCTTCTGTCGTTCTAGACATTTCTGTTCCCTATCTGTCGAGATTGATTCTTTAAATAGAAATCATCTCTTCTCAGAAATAATTCTTATCAACCATTTCAGCGTCAGCAACAAAATCTGGTTGGAGTTAAAGAACACGGATGTAGAAATAATGACGTTGGTGTGTTTGATTCCATAATCTAAGGACTGACCCAGCTGGTGACAAAATAGCCCTACTCTCTGTTCTGCTGGATCTCTTCCTGGCCACACTGCCTCTTCGCTGTAGAGTATTGTTCAGTATTTCCAGCTCACGGAGTAGTCAAAGTCATTCCAATCAGCTATGGTAGCACAAACCCACCTGGTCCGTAGAATTCGACAGCACTCTACAAGCCGATATCTGCCGCTGAGCTGGAAAACGGAAGACTAGCGACGACTTTCTCTCTGACGAGAGACCTGGAGGTTATCACTGCGTGGGGAGGCAACAATCTTGTACAGTTTAATGCTTCCAAAACACAGAGCTGTACTTCGACGAACAAAAAGCGCCCTAGCGCTCATCCGGTTTTGAAGGATGGCCGACTTCTGCCAAAGAGTCATTCATTTCGGCTGGTCGGAGTCCAGATCACCGAGGACCTGATCTGGCACGAACATATCACGTCAATAGCGGCAGCTGCTGGTAAAATGCTAAGCTATTAGTTCAGAGCTAAGAAGTACTTTTCTCCGCATGACCTTCTCACTCTATACAAGGCCCAGATAAGGCCTAGCCTCGAGTATTGCTCACACGTTTGGGTGCTGCCGCCCCGACTAGATTATTTATGCTCGATGCTGTCCAGAGGAGGGCGGTCCGACTGATAGATGACTCTTCTCTAGCAGACGTCTCGGAACCCTTTCGCACCGGCGGGCCGTCGGCGATCTAGCTCGTTTCTATCGTTACACCAACGGGCTTTGCTCCTCAGAGCTCTATTCCATGATGGCGCCGCGCGATGTGCCTGCCAGACAGACCCGCCTGACTTTGGCGTCCCATCCTAACCGTCTCGAACTTCGTACATCCAGAACTGGCTGATACGAACGTTCCTTTGTCCCGAGGGTGTCGAGATTGTCGAACAATCTACAAGAGGAAGCTTTTCCCAGTTCTACTAACCTTAGGCAGTTCAAAAATTTCTTTGGGATCATCATAGCAGCCGTGGTGTTCCGGCGTTTAGACATCTGCCTGCGCGGCTTCCTTGATATAGTATAAAAAAAACCTCATTACTCCCCGGCGAGACAAACATGATCACTCGATCGTCGCTTCTATTCACCTTATCGCTCCCTGCCCAGGCATTTATGTACCCTTGCACAATGGTCGACTTGGACGTCGCCCGCTGGCATTTGTTTTGACGAGATGTAAATGATATTTAGATACCCTAGCAAGATGTTCATTTTCCAACCTCAGAGCCATGGTAACTGTTACCAAGGTTGAAGCAGAAGTACTCTCCAAGACGTTTGCGACCAACTTACTATGTATGTCGCTTCTAACACCCAAATGTAGTGGATATCAGTGGCTATTTCCCTAGTTCTTTCTTTCTACTAATGTTATAAATAAGTGGTAGAAACGAAAGACATAAATTCATTAAAAAATCAAGCGCTAAGTGGACCGCCTCTGAAAGGCGCCAGGATCACCCTCTGGGAAGCGCAAGCGGTGGCAGTTCCGGAAAAATCACCAGCAGCAGCAAGGGTGCGAAGAGCACAAACACACTTTATCCAGAGCATCCCTTAATTCTGTCGGTTCATCACTGGGAGGTTGCCATAAAGGCAGCCCTTACGACAGACTCTGAATTAACGATTACACACTTGACTTTTCGCGCCGCGTCGACATCGCCCCGCTTTTTTCATTCCTTTTCGGTGGATGCTCCAGAGAGCGATGATGATAGCAGATAAAGCCTTTGGAGGTGCCGGTGCTGGTGGTGGAGTTACTTGCAGGATTTACACTCGGTTGTGCACCATTTCGTGTTTCCTGTATATAAGCGAAATGGCCAATTTTTTGATTAAAACAGAAAATACTTTCTTCTAACGCTGTACGGTTAACGCTCTTCAGTTATGACTACTGGCAATTAGTCCTGCTAATAGATAACTAACAAAATGCTGCTTTCAAAATTCAAAGCACTTTCGGAAAGAGACATGAAAACAAAATCATAATTTTTAGTTTTTAGTTCTAAATTTAATAAAACTTGCTGTTGTAAAAAAATTCTAAGGCAACAAAAAGGTATGGTGAAACCTGTACGCTAAATGAAGAACTTGTTCATGGTAATAACAATATTAATCACAAATAAGCAGAGATAACTCATAGAAGATATTCAAAACCTTGTCCGACATTTTGTAGACAATACCTGACTATTCTCTGTACTTTATTCATTGAACTGTTATGTAAGACTCCAATATGGCGTCTATGACAAAAAATAAAATTGGTGCTGGAGGACAATAGACGAAACATCATATTAAAATTCTAATTATGCCATCTTGTAAAGGAAGGAAAGTGGCAATGTTACTGTGCAATTTATTTTGAAATCCCACCACAAATAAAGCCAGGAAAAGATTCAAACAATTTCTAGGCAGCATTTTGTTAGTTACTAAAATTCGTAATTAAGCGACTATGTACCTATTTCTTACCATTTCCCAATGATGAGGGTCGAATTTGAAACACCCTGTATAAACTTGAAAAGTGACATAATGTAGGCTTTTTATGACAGGTTCTCCTACAAGACGTCAACTTGGAACTAGCTGTCGTTCACTTCATGCTCGCTTGTAGCAAGAGCAGATTGAACTATTCCACAATAGCCTACTTAGTCAACAAGTTGACATTTTATCGGTTTTTTGACATTATATAGATTTTTTAGGTAAGAACCTTGCCGCAGGAAAAAAGGACATTATATCGGTCTTTTTTGACGTTATATAGGTTTTATCCCCATACAACTTAATGATATGAGGTTGCTTATCCTATGCACTGAATTGGTCTGTTCCCCTAGAAACGAGCGTTCAGGATCGTCAGAAATTCATTCTTGGAAAGAACTAACAAATTCAGACTAGGTGGAAGGAACAAGCTATGATTTGTTTGTTTCTAAAATTTCAGTCTGTAGTCAAGATGAAAGTGCATACTACAAGTGGACTTGACACAAGTTAGTATTTTACCTTTTCTTTCCAGCTAAAATCTTGCATAGGAAATTAAAAATAATGTACTTGTTTTCTACTTATGTACACTATCATTCAAAAGTATTTGAACATCCAGAAAACAAGGAAGCTGATGGAAGTTATTAAAGAAAACATTACAATACCTGTATGAAACATTTATTTTCTTAATTCTTAACAACATTCAACTATTTATAATCAAAATAATCATACTTTTGACTCATCAATATGTCCTCCTTTACTTTCAATTACAGCCTGGTGGCAAGTGATGGGTAAACGTGCAAATAATTTTTCTAAAGTGGATGAGGTTAGGGGATTGGGGTGGCCATTGCATGACTTTCAAAATACTCGTATTTTGTTCTTCTTTTGCTTCCAAAAAATGTTTACAGAGCTTGGATGTGAGTTTTGGGTCATTATCATGCTGAAATACAATCCCCGGGCCAATAAGACCAGAAGGCACAACATAACTTTGCAAAATATCCCCCAGAACGGAACCACCAAAACAGCCCCCAATCATTATAGCGTCCACCGTTCTTGACTGAAGTGACGGTGCATGATTCTAATGGCCGACGGCGGTCAAATACTCTTCACCTGAGACCAAAAACTGCAAATTTCGATACATCGCTCCAGAGGACCTTCTTTCAGTCAGCAACTGCCAATTTTGATGATGTTTGGCCCAATTCAGTCTCTTTTTTTTTGTTAGTAGCGCTGAGGAGTGGTTGCGATACTGCTATGCATCTCTTAAGTCCATCTTCGAGTAACCTTCTCTTAACTGCAGGTTTACTACGGTTCACATTCAAGTCCGCTGCTATTCCGGGTGCAGTCATACATCTATTGTGTTTACTTTTAACTATTATGCTTACGTCTTCAGTGGAAGTTGTAACTCTGGGTCTTCCTGAATGACGGCTATTGGATGTTGTGCCTTGAGCCTTGAATTTCTTAATGATGTAGTGTACAGATGACAGTGGTACCTTCTGAAGTTTAGAAATTTATCGAATACTCATGCCAAATTCATGAAGGCCAATAATAACTCCTTTTATCTCCTTGGAATATTCTTTAGCTTTACCCATTTTGCCCAGAAAAAATAAATAAAACGAAGACGCACTTGTTGAACAATCTTGAACTATAAGGTATTGGAGCACGGTTAGTTTATCAAATGACACAAGACAACTGATAAACAGTGCTATGGGCTGTTTAAAAAAAACCAGTGGCATATACGTGTATGTTTTTCTTCTTCTAGTATCGATCATAGTGTCTCGATTTAGGTGCCCCTCGTTTAATTTGTACTAGAAACATTCCTGTAGCAACCAATATGCTATGAGTTTATAATTTTGAGTCTAATAGCTAGTATCTTGATAAAGAAGCATTTTTGCTAATGGAATTTTTATACGCACATTAGGTGTACTATAACTGACTGAATTACGTCGTATAAATCCAAAGTAGAGTCTACAATACAGTAGACAACTTTTGGAAGCATTTTTGAACGTTTTTTTTAATTTCTTGGAATATAAGAAGTCGCGCTCAGCTGAATCAGTTTGCTTGAGATTGACAACATTGTGCCTTCTACTTTATCAAATCAATCAATCCGATATTAGCTAACCGTCAACCAGTAAAATCTGTTTCATCTCAACACTCAAATGTACAACACGATTATCATCAATGGAAATCATTTCAGAAACACTAAAGCACAACTATTTTTTATTGATAGGAGGTTTGATATAATACATCCTACTATTCAATTCTAAAAAATTTCTAAAGAAAATTCCGACGACGTGGTTACAAGTTTTGTCTTGTTTACCTGTAGAACTGCTTCTACGTGCTGACTCGCTACAAAATGCCTGCTAAAACGTTGAAACTTCATTATGCTTTCAGAATACGTAGCAAAACCACCTCCGGATTCCCTTAAAGTATCCGAATACTCCGGTGAACCTTTTTCCAATTTACCTAATCCGAGGCTGAATCATTAACCTTTCTACACAGGCAGCCAGACTGTGTATGTGTGTGTCTGTCTGCTATTAAATTCTAATTTAGGATCTCTCACATGCCCCGCTGGAATTCTCCTCAGCACAGCTCCAGAGCTCGTTTCCAATATCGGCGAGAGAGAGAGAGAACCAGGAAAAAACAATGGAATTCCCGACATCGAGTTTCCTTAGATTTTCAATTAGATCGTCTAAAATTGCATCTGTGTTTACCCAAAATACTTGCAGAAGTCTCTGGGTGGTCTCTCTCGCTCTTTCCGCCTTCCTCGCTCTGACTGTGTGCGATCTGCGGTGAATTCTTGTTAAATCTGAGGGAGCTTAGATATAGAAATCCAGTGGAGAAGAAGTGATTTGGTAAGCGGGTACTAAAGTTAGCGAAAGACAGTACAGGAAGCAATGTTAAACAGCACTAGTTAGATTTTATTTTTTAGGCATGTGAAGTAATTTTAATCTAGTAACCTATAACAGTACCGAAAAGTCTGGTCCCGAAGGTCCTGATATTTTCAACTAATCTGAATCAAACTGACTATCAGAGAACCGGATTGGAAAACCTTATATCGGTTACTTAAATTCGCGACTTTCGTTGATATTTTTTGTGGTTGTGATTGATACCCGATGATGGCTATAGTCAAAGTTTCATTCGGGAAATCATCGTCGATTTTGCAATCAACTGTCACATAAGCACCAAAATCTCAACCGTCAGTATCAAGCCGGCAACAGCGCGACCTGTCATCGCCCCATACAACCTGCGATAGCCAAGCGATACACACGTTTTATTTTGCACTAGTTGTTACCCGATGCACTTGAAGCTGTGAACAAAGTTCATAGGTAATGCTAATAAACTCCTCACACGCCTTGTATATTTGATATCATTAGTAAAGAGAGGGAGCCCAACTTGCATATTTGGGTAGTTTGGTTATTTAATTAGTGGCGTTACCTACACGTTCCATGGATAAAACTACAGGGCAGAAGGCAGAATAGTATGATAAGAGAAATGCAATGCCGTTTTTTTCTATTTACACTTGATTTTAACAGCATAACTGAAATTGTCCCGGAAGCATCGAAATGCCTAACTTCCCGGTTTCTTTAACAGCTAGTCTCTGACCATCACTCGAATTTAATTCAATCTATGCGGCGGACTTATTGTACACTTTTTTTACCCCACATAAAATTTGCTTTATTTCATTTTAACATTGACCAACCCTTATTGGAGGACCACTTGAATAAGTATAAACATTTGAATACGATGGTAAGGATTTTCCAAACTTATGGATACTTTTCAAAAAGCCTCCCACCCACTTTTTTGAACGGGTCAAGTTAGTAAGTTGATTTTCAGAGTAATGTAATTGGCGCATAAAACCATATTTTAGAGCAAAACTGGTGATTGAGAATTCTAAAATGGCGGCTGAGTGCCTTTGTGGAACATATTTTCTAATGGAATGAGGGGACATGTGATAACTCATTGTTAATACCCTTATAATCCTAAAATAAGAATTCACCATCTCTCAAAATTGCGAAATACATGTTGTTAAAGTTCAGCGTTTCTGTGTTTATTTTGCGCTGTTACATGTCATATCAAATTCTACCCTGAAGGAAAAGCTCGAGTACGTGAAAAAACGAGAAAATTGAAGAACATAAATATTTTAAAAAATCCTCAGAATCTGTCAATTTTGCATCAATTCATTCATTCATTCTACTTAAGAAGATGTCACAAGATGACGTCCATGGCGGCTTGAAATTTTTGACTGCTATTTTTACGCTAACTTGACCCGTTCAGAAGCATTGATTGTTTATTTTGCGCTGCAAAAGAGTAGGCCGTTGGAGACAAAATGTCGGTAAAGCTACGTGCTTCCTTCATTGGTATTTAAATATTGCTTGCCAGAGAGAACGCTATGATCAATACATGCAAAAATTGTGTTACACGAAAAAAATGAAATGTGATGTACATGTACGTACCTGTTACTACTAAGCAACCTTCGTAGTTGCTAACCCTTACCTGAAAAAAAATAAATAAAATAAGAATAATTATTTAACAGCCGGTGGCTATTTCCAAAAGAGTGTAATTTTTATTGTTGTCTCACTTATAGACATGCTGATTCTGGGTTGAAGCTTTCCTTTCACGGTTTGGTAAATACGGTTTTGTTTTGAAGATTCGAGGGATGTTTTTTAAGTTTTGCATATAGAAACATAGTAGGCCGCGCGGATCGAACGTCAGTGCTGAATCTTAACCTCACTCTTTAGTAAACTTAAATTCAAAGTTTCACAACAATAAGTGCAGTGTTCTCACTACAGTGAATTTTTAAGTGTCACCAAGTCATTAGAAAAATGGAACTAAACCGAGAACATTTGCGCGCCATAATTTATTACAACCTTCAGAGACAATTATCGCAACAAGAATGCCTTGCTGAGTTACTGTCTGTTTTCGGCAACATCAGTCGACAACTTCCCGTTGGCATGGAGAATTCAACCGTGGACGGGTGAGTCTTAGCGACGATTCCAGGGTGGGTGCACCAAAAACCGCAGTCACCCAGGAAAACGTCGATGCTGTGCGCAAACTCATCATTGAAGATAGACATGTGACACAACGCGAGATTGAGGCGTCCTTGAGGATCTAAAAGACCTCAATTCAAAAAAATTTACCTGAAGAATTAGGAGTAAGAAAATTAGTTTCTCGTTGGATACCCCACCTGTTGACTAAAGAGCAGAAAGCAGACAGGGTTTATTGCTGTCAAAAAACGCTTGACCGTTTCAATTCCGGAAACTCAAAAAATGTGTACAGGATTGTTAGTGGTGATGAATCGTGGATTTACTGTTATGAACCAGAAAATAAATGGACAGTCGGCTGTTTGGGTGTTCCAAGGTGAAGAAAAGCCAACAAAAGTCATCCGTTCTCGAAGTGTTTCGCGACGTTTGTGTCAAAAGCGGGTCATATTGCAACAATTCCTCTTAATGAGCAAAGAACTATTACTGCGGATTGGTATACCCCCATTTGGTTGGCAAAAGTCATCACCGAGCTTCGAAAAATCAACCCCGAAAGAAGAATCATCCTCCACCAAGACAATGCAAGTTCGGACACAGCCCAAAAAACAAGGCAGTATTGAACGGAAGAAAACGTGGAATTATTGGACCATCCTCCATATAGTCCCGATCCAAGTCCTAACGATTTCTTTAAGCAGTTGACGCATTCAAAAATGCAGTTTTGGATCTGCCAGCAAACGAGTGGAATAAGTGCTTCGAAAATTGGTTCGAGCGCATGCAGATGTGTATTAATCTTCGTGGAGAATACTTCGAAAAACAATAAAGTCATTTGAAACTACCTACTGTGTTGTTTTATTTCCATATGCAAAACTTAAAAGACATCCCTCGTACCATCATTAATTAACAAATACCGTATATAAAACCCTTTCATCCATAAAAATTGAAATTGTAGGCCACCAAACTTCAAACTCATTATTATACTTAATTTGAGGGGGTATATTTTTGAGACACCCGGCATACAAAAAATATTAAGTGAAACTATATACCTTATTCTTCTAGAAGGTCATATAAAAAGTTATAGGAGGTCAAGTTTTAGCCTAACTCACTGTACATGTCATACAACACCCAAAAAACATAATACCTCATTTTCAAATTTTTTCGCGGTTACAATGCTTCCTCGCCAGTGGCGTGGACAGTAATAGCTTAAATATTCATAAAGTTGATTCGGCTCACTATTATACTAGTCCGTAAGTATCCTAGCAATGCAAAAGTTGAGCTTGGGCTTTTAACTGATATTAATTATGATATATTAGAATTAGAAGGTTTAGAAAAATATGACTCCTGTGGCTATGCTTAAGAAGTTGATGTACATACTGACCTGCCATTTCTGGTGGGAGGTATGGTCTCACCAAACGCTAAAACAAAAATTCCGAAACTAATACCAAACTTGACAAAACAGTGCCATGAAGCATGGTCTGCAAGTAACCAAAGTTAATGGGATCCTCAAATACAAGCAATCGTTATGTCAACTTCCAGGTAGAATGCGAAACAGAAGTCTCATCCTTATAGATTGCCAAGCTTTTTCAAATATGACAGTCATTTTTTACTACAGACCCCATGTATGGTAGTTATAGCATCTAAACTTTTTTCTTTTGCATTTTAGTATTTCTGGGCATAAGACATGCTTTTATAAGTAGCCGACCAAAACTGGATTTTCAGCCGAAACTTCTTCAGGCTTTAGTATATTACTTACCTAAGCTGTGGAGTGGAGTACTGGTGGTCAGGCACCTTTATAATGTACGATATCAATACTGACCTTCACAAGCAACTTACTTGAGAGTTTTTTTAACCACTTAACATCGCTACATCCGATTTGGATAATCTTTCGGTTTGGTCGATTTGTGGCTGAAACCGAAACTTCGTCTGAAATCCTTTTGTTGGTCGAAACTTGGCCGAAACCAAAACCAAAAAGGTCGGTCGGTCACTAATTTATATATGGTGTTTTACTTGCAAGCTAAGTAATGCAGGTATCACCTGAGAGATACCGTACAAGGAGCTCCTGAAATTGCAGTACCTAACCACTGCATGCTATTTATTGGACTTTAGAAGATCGCCCAAGTTTCAGACACCATTCTCTATTCTACGAATTGGAGATATGCATTGCACGGCACTGGAATATGAACGTTTACTTCTATGTAGCGCGTGCGGGAGTACGGGGGCAGGCAGTAATGGCCCCCGACCGCGAATCAATTCGTCTGGCTGATTGTTCCCCATTAAACCGACGACATCACCAACGGAGTTCCTTTCCTTCTCCCGATGCTGCACCAGACGTACAAATGGCACACGTGTGCTGAGCCCTATAAAAGGTATCGCCTTACATCTTAGAATACTAGGTACTTGCTAGCTTCTACAATACTGTTCTTCTTTTTTTAAAATGCAGTGGTCTTATAACAATGGTACAGTTCCACGGATTTTGGAGACAAGATCATTTTGAACTACCGGACCAACGTTAAAATGCTCTTGAGTACATGGTGACTTTTTTCTCGCAAATACATATATTTTGAATACTATGACCTAGAAAGTACAGCGTCAAATTTAACCTTCATTTACCTAATAGCTTTCTACCCGCGGCCTCTCACACATAGGTTTCAGTTTTATCGTAACAACTATTAATAAGGTCCCTTTTGGTTTGTCACCCAGAAGAAAAGATGCAACAGAATATTGCCTTATGAGGCATTTGGTAAAAAAGTAAGTTAGTACTGCTTTTAAAATTATAATTGTAGTAGTTTTTTGTAAAATACATATTATGTCAAACATTTTACCTCATTTAAAAATAAATGAGGCTATCAACAAAATCTAACACACGCAATGCAGGCAATGATAAAAAGTATCAAAGTTGTTAGCCAAACTTACTTAGACTACAATAGTTGTTGATCTTAATAAACAACAAAGAGCAAGAACTCAAACGATTGCGACCCACAGTTAATCGTTTTCTTTTTCCGGGGGCGTTATTTATAGAAAACAACGACAGGGGATTCAGTTTGCTGCAACATCATCCTTTGAGTACCATTAGGACTGAACAACACTTTACTTTTCCTAAAGAATGAATGAAGCTAAAGGTACTGAAGAAAAGTGATATTAAAACGTATACTTTGATTAGCTGAAAGTGGAATAAGAATCTTTAAGACACTAAGCAATCTAACACTTTTGAGAGTCAGAAGTTTGTATGATACTTTTTATTTCTTCAATTGATTTACTGGACACTTTGTACAAATATTTTTTAATGCAAATAGTGAAATATGCGGCATACTCATACAGTTCAAAATGTGGAATGTGTGCATTTTCAAAAATCATCCCTTAATCGTTTGATGTGAAAGAAGGGTTGAAATTATGTGTAGCTTTAGTTATTTTCTATGAATTTACTAGCATCTTAACTGACAAAATATATAAACAAAGTGAGAAATTTCTATCCTGAATTTCATCCCAGTTCCCAAAAATACCAACTTGCATTAATTTGTGTTGTTGAGTAATTGCATTGCTTTACGGGATAAATTTTCCTCCACCACCACGGATGGCGCATTGTTTGGTCGAATGAACGGAAGTAGCGTTGCTTATAAAAAAGTGAATTCAGAACTTTTCTGTTTCTAGATATGAGAGGCGCTGGTCCATACCTGCTACCTGCTATTTTGCTATGTCCGTTTTCTGTCGGATCATGTATCCCCGGTACAAGCAGAAAATGTGAAACAATCTACCAGTTCAACTGGCCTTAGCCAGCTCAGAATTTGTGCCACCAAGATTTCACACTTTGTAGCAATTTACGTTGAATTCAAGTACAGGGTCTTTGAAGATACCTGAAAGTAAGAAAATATCTATCGAACGAAGTTATTTGACTGTTCTTCATATTTCCTGCCCAGATATGATATACATTATAAATTGGTTACATCTCAAAATAATTTAGCCAAGACTAGCTAGTCAGCAAGCCATGCAGATGGAACAGAGGAGAGGAGAAAGCACCCCTCTCTTCCACTTACCCTTCTTTCTCGCCATCCTGTCACTCGTCAGATGATTGATCTGCCTGCTAATTGGATGATCGATGACACACCAGTTCATCAAGAGGCCCATGACGCGCCAACTCGCACACTACTGAACATATAAAAATTAGTCCAGTCGCTATTGCAAGAAGCTAAAAGCTGTTCTGGTAGAGTTTGACCACCCTAGAACGAAGAGCAGGGGCCTGACTTTTCCATTCAGTAAACCTCGAACGCAGCGGACGAGAGCCTTGATGTACTACTGTAGAAAAGGGACAGACCGTCATTCACCCGTCGAAGCAGGTGACGATAAGAATGAGCAAAAACACCTTCCAGTGCATCTAAGCCATCTTGTATAGCCGTATCCTATCCGCACCAGTTTCTGATCATCTTACTTATTTGTGTACTAGCACATTAGCTTCAAGCCTCATAGTTGTACTACCTTGACGTTCAGGGAACAAACACAGCTACTACAAGCGAACATGATGTGAACGATAACTAGTTCCAAATGTCAAATAATTCCCTCATGTATAAAAAATGCCATAAGAGGTGTGGAATTATCGCAAAATTACAGCGAAAATTTACCATTACCTAGACAACGGAAAATGTTCAGTGAAAATTGCCCAGTAGGCATTGAAGATTTCTCCATAGGTCCGTATATATAGTTACGATTGATGATAATTTTGAGCCACTTGTGTAATTACTTCCGATAAGATCGCTGTCTCTGTCATTTTGTCGTTATGTAAGAAGGGTGCCGGGTACTCAGTATCTTAAAGGGTGAAAATTACTTTTAACTCCAAATAGTTGATCTAGATCCTTCTCAGCCAGTGCCAATAATATGGAGTTCCATTACTACCATAAACCTTCAGGTCAGGCATTAGAAACGCGAAATCGTTGCCAGCCTTGTTCTCTCCATCTCAACCGCAGAGGTCCGTATGGCGCTCAAATACCCTCATATGCTATCAACAAAGAAACTGTGGGTTCGATTTATCATGCCAGAAAGGAGATTATTAATGTGCAACAGAAAAGTAGTTGGAGCTAAAGGCCCTGCGTTGACATTATGCGTCGACGAGAAAATCCCGTTGACTAGACGCCTTATGGCCCGTGTCAACAGTCGTGCCTACAATTGTCGGACGACTTTATGGCCTCCTTGATTTTCATAGTTCTCTGCTGATCCGTGCCAGTACTCTACTTTGAGGCTATGTTACAAATATCTATACCAGAGTGACCATCACGCTTTGCCGTCTACTGAGGTGACAGCTGATCAACAAGTGACATTTTTGTATAAGTCTACAACGTTGGCGACACTGAGTCGGGTGTAGATCTGGCAAAACTTTGTAGCATACAAAAAACCAAAACAAAATATGTCTCTGTCTACCTGGCATTGACGGATCCGTCAGAGTTATGTGTCCTTTGTCGATATGGGCAATTTTGAAATATTACTAGATAACCAGCTGTTATTATAACGTGATGGATACTCGTGAATTAGGGTATATTTACATCAAATCGTTCATCGTTGATTTATATCAAGGGGGAATACGTGTACATGCAACCTGCACACATTCTGGCCCCGCCTGCGAAATCCGCCGGGTGGTACCTCCACGTTCGACAGTCAGAGACCGTCTACCACCTACGGACAATTACAACATCCATAGCCAAGAGAAAAATTTCTCGGATTCAAACCCGCACAGCGCACGGTGACCGATCAGTAGACGGAAGAGTCTAACACTGCGACCACCGCTGTTGCCTAGATCTGTTTTATCAGTCCAAAATTTCCTACAAATCAAAAAGAAAAAAAAAACTCACAATAGCAGATCGCTGACGCTGACATGGAACAGGTGATATCTAGAAATATCCCAGCCTTTCTGAAGGAGAGAAAAGACTATGAAAATCAAAGAGGTCATAAAGGAGTCCTACAATTGTAGAAACGACTGACGATACGGCGCTTTTTTTACCGCTTTCTTTATCTATGTAACATTTTATATACCACTGTTGCTTTATTCATTTTGCTTAAACCTAACACTTGGATAAATGCATTTTAAACTATCTCGAATTCCATTTTGGTCTTACGTTTTTATTACAGATACTGAGTTTATAATTTGTTTTTAAGATTAATTTACCTAAAAATGTCCAGTGGCATCCAAATTTTCAGATAGTCAATACTGATTTATATTGTAGCACAAAAAAGAATCAACGACGCTCTATATGCCGTAAAGCTGCAATTCGTCTTATAGCCCTTTGGGATTATTATTAATACACAAGGGAAATATTGAAACAAAGTGCACCATTTTTGAAAAAATAGTGTATAATATATAAAATATAACCTCACCCACAGTTCGGCTGCTACCTACTCAGGTTTGACTCAACAAGGCACTTAAGATCACTGATAGATTATTTAATTTTTGTTTTCTCAATGACTGGGCTATAACCATTCGATGTTCAAGTAGAGCTAACGAATGAAGGTTTATTAATGACGCCACGATCAGTTTTTGTGGTGGAGGGGAAATGAGAAAGTTGAGGTGGAGGGAAGTGGTGAAAAACCGAGTAAAAATGACCTAGCTGTCGATCATTTCTTCATTAATATTAGATAATTATGGAGCAGCAAGAAGCATACATATATGGTATGTGCACTTGACTAAGATAAATGACATATGTTTGCAAGATGCAGGAAATGTAGATTCCAAAGCAATCCAATGGACCAGGTCTAAGAAATTTGTAAATCAATACTTATAGCCTGTGATCCCATGAAGAACGAAAGGACTTATGTTATATGGAGGCACATTCATCAGGTGATCCATACAAAGTGCATCTAATCGTTGATACATGACTCTACTGTTGGTTATTAGCATTATTTTTCAAACAATAATTTCCATAAGTCAAAACATAAATGGAGTACCTATAGTTGTAGAAAATCGGGAACTACTGAATTGCTTAATATTGGGCCTAAAATGTTCGTACTTATTTGAATCTATACGGAGCGGGTACAGGCCATGGAATCGACTCGTTGATATGTCGGTATAGGCGAAGTCAGGATTAGTATACGCGGTCTAGGTTATAAACTAGAGTAAGCCGTATATTAGGGTTAGGTATAGCTGAGGGCTTGATGTAGTTTACGGCCTCCTGTAGGCTGAGGCAAGCCATGGGTTCAAAGCTAGGTTAACGTTGAGCCCTGAGTTTGAATTAAGCGTACATTAGCGGGTGGCTCCCAATCACTTTGCTAATTAGGCACACGCATAATTGAATTTAGCTCATGTGACTCTCAATTTCAACCACTAGAGCGAAAGTAATACGTGTTGTCTATGCCGTGACCAAAAAGAGTTCTACTTCGGACTGCTATCATGTGCAAATATATATAGAGACGTGCGGAATGAGGACTTCAGGAATGGCAGAAATGATACTCATTCTCAATCCAATTTTATATCTAATTTGAATCAAATTGTGGTATATCCGTAAAGTACCTTGTAAGTTACAGAAAATCCAGGACGTATATTTGCGAGGGTGTTATCTGACCGATACTGCGGTGACTGTACAGAGGTCTCTGGAGGACAAGCAACGACAACTGGACTGGCCAACAGCCACGGAGGGCCAAAAGTGTGTCCCACGGCGCCTACGTTGTATATAGAAAAACAAGAGATTCGGTCCAATCGATTCTCGGACAAAGTTGGGATGGAGATTAGATTGTTTGAATAAATTGCATTTCACGAGACGTGCAATTTTTTTTATACAAGGCAAGTCAGAGATCAATCTTTTTTTTATAGAAGGCAGTTTACACATTACAGTGAAAAATTACATTCACAGATACTGCTAAATGCTTAGATGAAATCCACAACCAAGCTACGACCAGGAGAAATGGCTCATTTTCATACTGGTTATCACTTGCAATGAGGCTAATGTATTCTTAAATATTATTATTTGAATGTAGTTTCATGTCTTCGCTATCAGTATTTTCAAAAGCACACTGCTTAAGTTCTTTAATACTCTTTGATAGTTGTGTTGTGCGTAGGACAAAGCTTAGTTATAGACAGTAGAGATTTGCATAAAAATATTGTAACACCGTGTATATGCGGTACCAGCAGGTCACAGTTTGAGTTCTGTCACAGCTTAGATAACAACCAGCTATGAAATAATCCTGTCAGTGTCAAAAAAGGCCGCCATTTCGGCGGAGAAAGTGGAATGTAAATTCCACCAGTGCAACGGTGGAAGGTTTTAGAACTCAGCAGCAGCCGGTGTTGCCTCGAATCATGCCAGCGGCCGCCGATATTCTTTGCAATCTTAAAATGATAATATTTCGATATGTGTGTACCGGGTACTGCTGAGCACTAAAAAATCTTTCATCGTTGTGCTGGGGGAATTTACAATCGAATTTCTCCACCGCAATGGCGGCCGTTTTTGACATTGACATGAGAGTTTCGTAACTGATTATAATCAAATTCAAGCGAATAACCAAATGAAAATGGTATTTACCATTTTGGATTCGTATTTACCGATCCGTTCAAGCGAGTGTGGTTATCAGTTTGGTTATAAGATCCGTGATGTCATGAATCAGCTGTTTTATGTCATAGTTGTCTCCGCAAAATTGTTGTATAGTCGAAATCACGAAAGATGACTGTTACGTCATCATTTTAATCTATAGTGAAGACAAACGATAGCGATTTGTGGATATTTTTAATTAAGTTTCAGATATGTTAGACAGAGACAAACAGTATTTTATTGTCTAAACAAACTGTATTGCTAATTTGCATCTATAAGACAAAGATCGACGCTGTTTTCATGTTGCATGATCGATCATATTTGAAATATGGACAGTTCGTCTATGTTAAAGCAGGTTAGGTTGTTTTTGAATAATACTTTCGTCTTTGGTGTTCCTGTCTTAAGGTATTCTACTCTACCATTTTTTTTTTCACAACAAAAACTCTCCAATAAAATTATTATTAAGGTATCACTCAAAACCATGAAATAAAATGAAAATAAAAATAATCAGTTAAATAACCTAACTTCGCAAAATCATAATATAAATTTGTTGTCATTGTGTTCCTGATATCGTGATTTTATCATCGACGTACGTCCATTGATTACTTCAGTACAATTTATGATATGACGTAATAGTCATCCTTCGTGATTTTAACTATATTTACCCAACTCAGGAGTAGTGTTATATTTCTGGTTATTATTTGAAAGGTGACCAGTTAGAATTTTGCCGGATATTGGATATTTTTATTGTACTTCAGCTTCATTTTTGGGAAACTTGATACAGGCTGACTTCAGTTGTAGCATAAAGTAGAGCACCTTATTAGTTATACTCATTACTGTTGTTGGGGATACTTTAAATCTAGTTCCTATGCTTAACAATGTATCCTGTGTAGCCATATACCACAAGGATATTATATATTAAAAAATGGCAATATAAGCTCACTGGATGATATCCACCTGTATACGGTTTTGTTAATTTTTTTTTCATCTCTTTTTCCTATTATTTCTGATAAATCAATAAATGTTTTCTCTGACATGCGGAAGAGTTTAGAGAATTGAAAGTTATCACAGCTACAAAGACATGGTCCCATCATAAAAAATTTTTTTCTGGATAAAACATTTCTACCATTAATATTATGGAAGGTATCTTTTTTAACATTTCCATACACCATTGTAGACGAAAAAGCAACGATTATTAAGTGATAATAAAAATTATCAGAAATTATATACGCGCTTTTCTAAATTAAACAACTTACAACAAAACCGCGGTCAAAACCATCGCGTTCAAGCGATTCGAGTAACTGACGTCATCAACCCGTGCGTCATCTTGAACCATATTATAGCTGCGGTACATAACACAAAACTTTTGGTTATTCGCTTGGATTTGATTTATTATCTAAGCTGTGGTTGTCAGATAGTTGTCAGTTTCGTTTATTTCTAGATTTTTCGCGAGGTTTGTAAAATTATTCTTGAGTTTTCCAGAGAGTGATTTTCACTAGGGTATAAAAATAGTGTAGAGTTGTAAGTTGAGGTTGAACAAGTCTATTTCTTGATCCTCGAATTTACAGTACCCAATCCAACAAAGATCCGCACGGTGCGGGTATTACGTGACTTGAAAAGTGACATATTGTCTTTTTTTTGTTAACAATTCGTAGGTTTCATGTGACATAACGTAGGCTTTTATACAAGATTTTAACTTAGCACAAGCTGTTGGACACTTGTGAACTCGTTCTGTAGCCGTATGTGTAGCTAAAAACATCAGTGAACAGCGATCATAGCGAGCAAATGTGGAATGAACTATTTAAACACTAAAAACTACCAAATCTGCTACATGACATTTCGTAGGACCAATGTTTTTTTTCCACTTTCATTCGCCGTGATCGCTGTTCGCTCACGTTTAAGCAACACGTGCAGCTACAAAACGAACTCACAACAAGTGTACAACAGCTTGTGCTAACATCTTGTAGAAGAACCTGCGGTATGTCACAAACAACCTACGAAATGTCAAAAAAAAACGACGGAATGTCACTATTCAAGATACGTAATAACCGTGCGGCAGGGTTATTAATGTTGTGTTAATTTCAAATAGATCAATATCATTTTTATTAGATCTCCCAATTCCTTGACCTATTTCTACAGGATATTCAAAAAAGTTGTATTATGTCCTAAAAAACATATATTTATAGATTTGAAATTCCAGTTTCTTCAACTGGATAGTGACGAGAAGATAAGTAAACTTTGCAGCTTGCATATCTCATGACTTACCAATGTAACCGCGGCCCATGGATATTTTTATCAAACTTACTACTCCAGGCGGTTTTTACTTGCTGAGTCAATTAACGAGGAAGTATTGTAGTTGCAAATAATTACGTTTTTCTTGTGTTTATATGGTATGCACATCATTAAAAACTATGACACAAATTCCCGTCGGTCTATCTGTCTGCGTGTTCGAGTATGGGTCTGTAAATTTTGACGCAAGGTTACGACTACGCCAAAGATGTAGATTTTAAAACTTAATCTAGTGACCGAGGAGCTACGAAATAAATAAAACAGCATTTTATGACATTTGAGATATTCTTGTTTAGTTTCAGGAATACCTTTTGGAGGTGTTGAACAATGGGCGGGTGGGGGATGTAAGTGTTGCATCTTTGGTATCAGTGAACCACGTGCTGTTAACAAGAAGCTAGTTAGTCATAATATTCATACATATTTCTCATGCATTTTCCATCGAAGCAAATAGTTTTTCGTATTTATAAATATGGCGAAAGTGCAAGTCTATCGGGAAGGAATCTTTATTTACATAAGGGAACTTATCTAGTCAAACTTCGACTCCATTTGAGTCTCTTGAATAGAGTTCAAGTACGATCCGTTGGCTTTCCGTCTCTGTGACGATGACTGTTATTTCATTCTTTTTAGTAGTTAGGGTATAAGTCTTGTCCTCGAGAACACAAATGGGAGACAAGCAAGCAGATATGGTCTACTGCACTCAAAATGTAATGCGCGAATACTACCACCTATGAGTAGTTCGCCAAAGTGGTATTTTGACCTCTATGTCGGTAGAACGAAACCCATACTCTTCCCAGCACCTTCGAAATGATAGTTGACTCTACGAACAAAACAAGTGTGGGTCACCCTCTTAGAAAACTTATTTTCAATAGAAATATACATGCTACATAAGTATCCCTTTTTTATGAAAAGGGCTAATTTGTGTTCCCTTCACTCTAGCAGCTATTATTTTTATTATAAGTATATTACCCCTCGTTGTACAGGGTGTCCTTAAAGTTGGGGTTTTCCTTTACATGACGAATATAAAATACCCCAACACACCGAAAACTTGGCAACCACATATTGTTTGGAAAAAAATGAGAAAAGCTTCAAGGTATCAAAAAAGCAATTTGTTAATGATTCCAGATATGACCTAGATAATGACCTCAGAAACCACTTGCAGGTCAACCTTGTAAATTCAAATAGCAGCTATCTATTTTCATACATAAGATCAAACGGTCATAACTGGTTCAATGAGCAACGTCCGAAAAGTACACAAACATCACATTGGAGACCATAGACAAATTGCTTTTTTGACACCCTGAAACTGTTCTCAGCACCTTTATTCCAGAAAATGTGTGGTTGCCAAGTTTTTGGGGTTTTAGGATATTTAATAGACACCCTGTAAATTTTGCGAGAATAAGTAAGTTTTTCCTGACAAGAAAAGCCCCAGCTTCAAGAACATATTGTGAAAACAGAAATTTAAAAACCATAGAAACTGAAATCAACCTGTTACAGTAATGTTCCAGAATAGCGTGGAAAATACAGGGTCAATTCACTTGACGCCATTCAAAGAAAAAACAATTTTTAGGCCTAACGTTTTGTGCACATAAACCGACGATGACATTCTTCCAAGAATAAAATATTATCTACTTTATACCAACCCCTAAATTAAGCAACAAGAGCAACCAGCCCCGTATACGCTACGATATTCCTATTAAACTCCCATTAGGGCGTTAGGTACATTAAAATAATGTCACAGCCCCAACTTGACGAAATTAAAGTATAAGTGTCATACTAAATTTACGATGATGGCTTTTCAGAGAAAAACTTTTTGGTATAGTGAATAATGTATATGTATAGAGGAGAGTTTTTAGGGTAATTTCTCCTAAAAGGATTTTTCATATTTCACTGTGTGACGGAAATTGGATCTAATGAAAATAAATGGGACGGTTCTGTTGCTCCATTCTGCTGTTTGTTAATTATGATTCTTATAGACTTAAGCAATGATGACGAAGATTTGTTTATCAGTTTTGTCAATCTTGGTAGTACACCAATAACAACAGCAACTAAAAAGCATTAAGTAGCTTAGGCATGCACAATCCTGCACAATAGTATCACTTCATTTAAACATTTTGACAACATCCAATAATCCTCTAATGGATGATTAATAATAAATTCTATCACAGCAGTAATTATTAATTTATTTATTAACTCACGGCACTACTTCCAAGATATAAAACCAATCTGTTTGATGCCCTACCGGTTCCGTTTGATGCTTTATCAAACAAATTGGTTTCGTATTTTAAAATACTCACACGTTTGGATTTAAATCACAAGATATTTCTTGTGGTTTTAATGTAGTTCCTGAAATTATCATGTGCTTGGTTGGATCTCAGCGTGATAAATAGGCTGCAAAAATTTTAACGTAGGTGTATTATCTATCATGCAAGGTGCCAGCTACAAACTCGATAAGCATCAACAAATTATTTAGCAGTTTCCAGTAGCAGATTATGTTTTCCTACAAATGCAAATGCTCAAATAGTAACCACACGACATCAGTGATGTCTTATAACGAGTGGCATAAAATTTATTTGCTATGAAGTTGCTAATAGTATTATGCAATATTCATAAATCTTTATTGAGGTAGTAATATTCCAGGATATAACTCCTAAGGCACTTTTGTGGAAAAATGTGTTCTTTTAGGAAAAAAAATGTTTTATTATCTATCTTTGTCTGTACTTTAAATATTATTATTTAATTTTACCACGATTTTTTTTTATCTTTTCCCGATCCGTACGACCAAGGTCCCCGATGTCACGGCAGCCTCTACGGCTTACTGTGCCTTACTTCTCGAATTTACAGCACCCAATCCAGCAGTCTAGTGTTCTGTACCAGTTGATACAGTGTCCCTTCTGGTACTGCTCAAAACTCTATCGGTTCTAGTTTTGGTTGTCTGCAGCTAAGGTCTCCATCGTACCGTCCTATTTTGCTGAAGAGTTCTTCCAGGCCATTGTATTCTGTTGGAAGTAATGTAACTGCTCGGAGTTGATACTCATTGAGAGCAGTTTGGACATGGTCTCGAGATGAATTATTTCCCACGCCTGCATTAAGCCTCTGAATGCCAATGTTCCTTGTGCAGGCTTCTTACCCATTCTTTCACTTGGTTCCTCTTTTTGGCAGTCCCAAGACTGGTTTTGAGCCTGTATAGGGTGTGGATCCTCCACATCGGAGTTACATTGTTGTATTCCGCCAGTGTGTTTAGATCTTGTTGACATTCCCAGATAAGCGATTGTGAAAAGTGTATAATGTTAAGAAAACGCCGCTTCTACTATTTAAAGTCTAATTTATTATTCTGACACTCATTTATAACAATACTTGAAACTAATTCATGACAAATTTATAACCAGGTTGACTGGACCATTCCATGCTGACTGCCCACTATTGATGATTCATCGTCCGATGTCCACTATTCCACTTGACGGTCTATTCTACCGTTCGTCGTAGCGCCTGATTATTTTAAATCGACCAATCCAGAACCTTCCAGACAGAGCACAGGCCTTTTTGAAGCTTGTTAAATTACGTTCGATACTTCTCGATGACGGTAGATGCTTCTCGATGGGTGTCGAACACTCGGCTGGCCTCCACGAACGCTCATGTATTCTGTGTCATAAAATATTGCCTAAGCATGGACGTTACGAAGGTGCCTCAATGTTTCAGTTTACGATGGCACTACAATAGTAACTGTGGAAATTTATTCTATTGTGCCATCAGCGAAGTCACATTCCCAAGCCTAGATACGAAGAATTTTATAAGCATGAAAGCTACAGTATAAGTTTCAGGTGTTGCATTAATTGACCTGGTATACCGCTCATATTTTTCATTGTCAATAATAATATAAGAATAATATATATTTACTCAATGTACAAAGAAAACAACATTAGTAAATAAATATAAAATAAAAACAGGACCAATAGGAGGCATTACCTCTGCATGGACCAATAATTTCAAGATGTAAATGTAGACCACAAATGATAAAAAAAGCCCAAGAATTAGTCAGAAATGAATTTACTTGATGGTTGTATTTATGAGTTTATCAATCTCAGTCGTATATATAGAATGTAGCCACATTTAAAATTTATGTTGGAATAATTTCCGAATTGTGAATCTCTCAAATCTTTAGGTATAATTTCATAAAAATTTGCTACATTATAGATCGATGCGACTAAAGAACCACTGTTCCACAAACTTTGTACCTTGTATAATCATTATGCGTATTTTTTTGGTCGGTGTTGACAAGTTTACGGTTGTGAGTGATAATGTGTAAGAAATAAAGCTGTCTTATATCATACATTTGTCAATGGTAGGAGTTACCATTTTGTCGTTTTGTGATTGTGTCGTTTTTATCAAAAGTGCATCTGGAGAGAAAATAGTAGGACGGTATTTTTATATAAAAGTGATCAAGTCCTATTATAAGACATGTTTGAAGGGGCACCACACGTGGCACAAAGGAATACTTTTTTACGCCAAAATATTTAATTTTATATGCTCTTATAATATATAACAAATGTTGTGTGATAGACGTAAAAACATACCATTTCCATTAAATGACTGAAGTGCCACATGAGAGCATTTATCAACCGCACTCTGTATCATATCCTGCAAGTTATACAGATGCCATCCAACGTCATGAGTTTATATATTTCATCGTTCTAGCAAAGCATTCCATTGGCCCAACGTCTAGAGGCATCGCAATATCACTTTGGTGTCTAGTCATGTTCTCGGTGAGTCAAACTCCGGCAAGCCGAAACGAATTGCTAAAATTATGGTTCGCTCTTGGATCGCAAATGGGTATTTTTTATCGATACTTTGAAGTTATGCTGTCAATATCTTATTTCTGCTTTCTTTAAAATAATCAATTTGGAAGCTCCCCATACCGTCCTCAGTTCATTCCTTCTTAGAACAAGAAACGGCACAAATTGAATTCAGCTCACAGCATCTCGTTCGGAAAGCAGATTTTAACAGATATAAATAATACAGTCTGTGGCGGTGTGGTGCAAGCATCTCCCCCCACCCCTTAGAATGCTGCCTATGACCCCTGTGACCCCCTTGACGGCAGGCAGCAGCAATTTGCACTTGGAAAACCACATCACGTAGAGAAATCCGACTGGCGTTCTCGGTGTCAGAAAGGGATTTAATTAAGGTGACATAAAAAGCCACAGTCTGTCTCTGCTTGCTGAACGTTCGTGGCAGGGGTTGCTTGCGAATGCCAGCCTCACACGGGTGCTGGCAAACGAACAGTTCAGGTACATTATCTTGTTAAATTGATCTTTTATGGTGCCAGATTTTTATATTGATCACTTAAGTGTTAAAATAAAAAGAATGTGGGGTCCATCTGCAACATCATTGAGGAGAGATCAGAGGAGTAAAGCCGTTTGGTTACAAGAGAGCTATATCGCCCAACATTGGGCGGATACTTCATCCTTAAGCTACGTTAAATATGAACAGTGTAGTAGGAGTAGCAGTGCTCCGGGTTTGTGAATAGTGTTCTATACGTTTCTTGTACCGATTGAGGAATTTCCAAAAAATATATATTATAGTCACAACCCATGAGCTGTAACGCACGTATATTTGAGAAAAATAAAGTTGACGCGGCCACCTAAGAGTAGTTTCGCCAATCGCGGTACTATCGATAATACGTACGGCAGCAGCAGAACAATGTGTTTCTGATTTTATTCTCCGCAGCTGCTGACATTTCCAAGACATGCTTGTGCCAAATAAAATCCACAGTGATCTGAGGGTAGTCAATATTAGACCGACTTCCTCGCAAAGCTCCACTATCTACAAAAACAGGATGTGCGTTAGAGTGCTTTCAGTTGGTTAAGATATAGTACAAGTATGGTAGAAACATTAAATTGCACCACATTACTGTCTTCAAGCAGTTATAATATCCAGAGAAAGTAGCAACCAGTATTCGCCTCTACAAATCAATCGCAGATATAAATCTAGTGCACTGCTTGGTGTGAGGCATTTTCGTACTTATTGCTGTGGATTTGATTATTTTGAAGGAGAAGATGTCATTAATGTGGCATGTCCATTTTTTCCACAGCCTGCCTGGAAGAGTATTCTTCTTTTGGTCTGATTGTTCCATGTTTTGTATAGAGATGCTGGAAAACAACCTTATCGGTTTATTTTGTTCAAAAATTCATTTTATATGCTTTTTTTGTGCATCTTTTCTCCAATCGTAACTTGTTAACAAATAAAATAATAGTACAAATTGTATGTGAATACTCCAGATTTATGGAAGAATTGAGCGGGTGATTACATATTATCTGATTACTTTCTCTCTACAAACAGTCTTTGATTCTTTTGAAAACTCAATTTGCTGCAAAATAGGATTTCAAGAAAATCAAAGGTTTTCTTAAGAGAAAAAGTAATGAGAATAAGAGTAATGACCCGCCTAATTCTACTATAAAAGTAGAATTTTGACATACGATTTCAGAGCTGTTTTAATATTTGTCAGCAAGTTTTTTTTTGACAAAAAAATTGATAACATTGTTTTTCAGTCATCTCTATACATACCATGAACTAATCAGACGAAAAAGGTTTGGAATACTGATCAAAACAGGCTGTTGAAAGAAAAAGACATGCGACCTTAATAGTGTAACAGAAACAATTTTGGATCCAAAACCAATGCATGGCGCCAACAATAATTGTAATATAGTTCACGATTTTTTTGTCCTTGACTCTGATTAGAGTAAATGAGATGAATCCGACTCTGTTTCCTAACCACCCTCTCGCGCTAAGAATTTTATGGCTCGTCGCGCCGCTACCATAGCTGCTGTACTGTTTGCTATCTAGCTCGTCCCCGCGCCTTCGACCATAATCATGTGTCTTGATTAGCACCGTTTTGTACATAAGAAGACATCCCTACCATCCTTTTCCCCCTCCGTCCCTACAGAATTGAATATCTGTGTTTGCCCCAAGGATCGTCCTAGGCTTGGTTTTTGCGCAAATATTACAACCGCCTCGTCATTGGTGGTGGATTTATTTAGTGCTGGGGATTAAACTGGCGACACTGTTCTAAGATAGTGGATAAGATTGAGGCAAGAGCTTGTAACAACTTTGAGTATCACGAATGCTCAGTTCAAAGTTACTTCGGTAGAAATGTCTAGACTTGTACACTATATACAAAATATTCATCATGTGTTATTAGATGCAAATTCACCAGTCGCAAAAAAAATCCACAGTAACCTTGTGAGAAAAACTTTCCGAAATGTTTTTTTAATTAGCTCGTACATCGATCACAATACGCAGAAGAGTACTGTCAATGCTCCTAAGGTTCTATGAGCGGTATTCGGAATACTGGGCGCACAAGTTAGGCATTACGTTTTATATTGATTTACGTTATTATCATCATCCCTCATAGCCGATTCAGCACCATTGCAGTTCCACAACATGTGACACAAACCTTTTCAAAAACTTTTCAGGCCTTGCTTTGGGTACTTCGACAAAAATCTAAGCAAGGAGGACTCTTTACACTTTTTTAATCTCTCTAGCTTTCAATGGTCCTTGCCATCATCATCAGGAGCTGCAATTACATTGAGAAAGTAGCAAGAATTGTGCAAACTGAATTTAAATTAACTTACAGTAGCATGTGAGGATGTTGCTAAATGATATTTACGTTAAGGTGGAGGGAAACACCCAGTAACATGGTGAAAGCTGGATACATGGTACAATAGTCAAAATTATACAAACTACACACAACTGAATGACAAGAACAATTTAAAAACAGATAAAAAATATTTAAAACGAAAGTTAAGCATTACATTATGAAACCACTTGATTGCACAAAACGGTGGGCATAATGAGTAAGATGAACCTTTTGACAAATGGCAAAAGGTTAGCAGTGTCCGTGTAGATGGATGGAACGAAAATTATTTTGTGGGCGTGTGCTATGTTGCCAAATCACTTCAGATGGTGTGATTTTCAAGATATGTTGGGTACGAACTTTTCAAACCGACCAGAGGTAATTGAACTAACTATATTATTGATGAGATGGGCAAATGAATTAACAGTTATTATTTTATTATGAGAAAACAATTAATATCTGTCAATTCAATTGCCCATCTCATCAATAATATAGTTAGTTCAACTGCCTCTGGTCGGTTTGACAAGTTCTTACCCAACATATCTTGAAAATCACACCATCTGAAGTGATTTGGCAACATAGCACACGCCTTACAAAATAATTTTCGTTCCATCCATCTACACGGACACTGCTAACCTTCTGCTATCTGTCAAAAGGTTCATCTTACTCATGATTCTATGCCCACCATTTTGTGCAATCATCAAATAGTTTCACGTTTTAAATATTTTTAATCTGTTTTTAAATTGTTATTGTCATACAGCTGTGTGTAGTTAGTATAATATTGACTATTGTACCATATATCCAGCTTTCACCATCTTACTGGGTGTTTCCCTCATCCTTAACGTAAATATCATTTAGCAACATCTTCACATGCTACTGTAAGTTAATTTAAATTCATTTTGGATAATTGTTGCTACTGTTCTCAATGTAATTGCAGCTCCTGCTGATGATGGCAAAGACCATTGAAAGCTAGAGAGATTAAAAAAGGATAAAGAGTCCTCCTTGCTTAAATTTTTGTCGAAGTACAGTACAGGCGGAAGCTTTAATTTTTCACCTAACTGGTCTAGACGACAATGACCATGTCTCAAGTTACATATATATATATATATATATACATAATAAATTTGCTCAAGAAAAAGTATGTCATCCATAACCTCGACCACTTTAATATATACAGAGGAAATGTGCATTTTTGAACGGATTTTCGTGATTTCTCCAGATAAACACATTGTCCTAGGTATCTAGAGATGATTTAAAAAAGTGGAATTCGAAGTTGTGAAAATGTTCAAGGTTTCCTATTTGAATGTTTCAAGGAACAATGAATTACATACATATATATTTTTTAGGAATTCTGTACAATCAATTGACACGAATAATTCAGATCGATAACCTGGGTAGGAAAATAAGGTACGATCTCTTTACATGAAATTATATCTCTTCTGGTAACCATCTTTTATTTACGAGACAATATACAGGGTGGCTCATCCATGTGTGGACGGAATATTACTCATAAACAAATATATCTAGGGAAAATCTATTCATGGCATGTTATACATGACACTTGAGGGCACATTTCTAAAATATTGGCAATTATTCAGGGTGTCCCAATTTTGACCTACATATTTAAATGGAATGCCTCAAGTTTCATTACATCGTTGGATAAACCAATTCAAAAGAAAAAAATTGATATAACATACTATGGGGTTTTGGTAATTAGCTAGTGAGATGTAAGGTGTTTTGTACAGAAAAATCGTCCACTTCGGCAACCCCTCAATCCGCCACTTTGAAATTTCGAATGCTGAGTTTTGTATCAAAAAAAAAAACGTACACACCTCAGCTTTTAGCTTATTTGTTACTTTTTCAAATTTTCATTTTTGCTCATACAGGGTGGTCGAATACGCGAATTGTACCTTTCCTCAAATATTTCAAATGCTTCACCCTGTATATTTGTGTTTAATTTGGATTTAATTTTTTCATAAGCTTGTTTGGTATAAGGTTTGATTAGATAAGATCACTAGATTTTGAGTTATTAAGCCTTTAATAGAACAACACACCAAAATTAAGGAAAAAAATCACGTTATCCATGGAAACAAAAGACAAACAGTAGGCTAGTTCCATATTGCCACTAAGAGTACAGATTTTTTCTTAAAAATTAATAACAATCAGAACAGTATAAATCAGCTTCAAGCGTAATAGAGAAAAACAACTATAACAACAACATAAACATACAACTATCACTACTCAAGACCTAATCTACAAAAACTGCTCAAAAATATCTCCACCAGGTTGAATACACAGCCGTAGTCTTTGGATAAACGACCGTTGCACATCCCTCAGTAGGTGTTGATCAGAAAAGCATCCGTAGTTCTTTCCTTCAAATTTTCCGGAACAGATGCTGGATATCTAAAAATCTCTTGCTTAATGTAGCCCCATAGAAAGAAGTCCATTCGTGTCATATCTGGTGATCTACGAGGCCAAGATATAGACCCATTACGACCGATCCAACGATTGTTGCTCCAGGTGTCCAAATAGTTACGGACACGATTATGATAATGCGCAGGTGCGCCGTCATGTTGGAAGTACATATGCATCCGAGTTTGCAGGTTGACATCCTCCAAAAGCAAAGGCAAATGCTCGATAAAAAAATTGTATATAAATAAAATGTACCTGTTAATCTGTTGTCGAAAAAGAAAGGCCCGATAACTTGTCTGCCAATAACTCCTCCCCAAACATTCAAGCTCCATTTATTTTGGAAATCTATTTGCCTAACCCAGTAAGGGGTTTCCGTCGCATAATAGTAAATGTTATGCTTGTTGACCTCACCTATGCTGTTAAAAGCTGCCTCATCGCTAAAAAGAACCTTATTCAGGAAAGTAGTGTCTTCACTCACTTTATTTAGCATTATTCTACTAAACTCCATTCGAGCTGCGAAATCCTGAGGACGAAGGCCTTGATGCAAGCACAGGTAATATGGATGGTACCTTTGATTTTGAATGATCCTTTGACAGAAGTTCTGCTCCAATTTGCCGTGTACTTAGATGGGGATTCTCCTGCAACCTTAATAGGTCTGGAACCTCCAATTGATTCGCCTCATTGGAGACTCTTGGATTATTTATACATTTTTGACTATATTCCACGGCTCCACTTGAGTCAGAACGTTCAGGTAGTGTGGAAAATGTTTCCGGCATTGGATGTCGCATATTAGGGTACCGTTGCTTAAAAATGCGAGGTGCTAGGAAACTATTTCTTTGGGCTTCGCCCAAAACGAACACCATATTCACCATTTCTTCTTTAAAAAAATTCATTTTCAAACACGTTTTTATTATAGGGCTCACAAAGCTAATTTTGACAGTTTGTAACTAATCAACAATTTATTTGCTTCCAAGGATGATGCGATATTTTAGAGAATTAAGCCGTTCCATAAAAGCTAATAACCGAAAAAAGGCCGTAAAAACCCTTATGTGTCTAGTATCAAAAAAAAGTTTATAAAAAATTGAATTCAAGCTTGCACAGATATACAGGGTGATGCATTTGAAAATTTTGAGAAAAACTATAATTTGCCATTTTGACCACCCTGTATGAGCAAACATTAGAATTTGAAGAAGTAACAAATTAGGTAAAAGCTTTTTTTCTAGACAAAACACCTTATACCTCAGTAGCTAATTACCAAAACCCCATAGTAAGTTATATCAGTTTTCTTCTTTTGAATTTTTTTATCCAAATAGGTATGCAATAAAATTTGAGATATTCCATTTGAAAAATCAAAACTTTGATATGCAGGTCGAAATTGGGACACCCTGTATAATGACCAATATTTTAGAAATGTACCCTCAGATGTCATGTATAACATCCCATAAATAGATTTTCCCAAAATGTATTTGTTTATGAGCAATATTCCGTCCACACATGGATGGGCCACCCTGTACATTATATCAACAAATACCCGCCAAAACTCAGAGCCATGCAGATTTATCCGAATATGTAGTAATTTTATGAGTATATTTTGAAAAAGTAACTTTGTTGTCCAGATCATTAGTCGAACACCCTCAATGAAGCTGTAATTTTTTGAGTGATAATCTCCAACAGTTTTTGACAAAGTTTGCATCTCGGAACAATACAAAATCCATCCTAGTTTAGGCCTCCCTGTATATGTATCTAAATTGTAATATGATTGCAATATTATTGAGCCAGCGAGCGTTGACAAGATAGTTAAATACTGAGCTTAAACGTCGTGTACCGAACCCACAATACGCGTCTGTGGAGGCCCTGTATCTCGGTAACAACAATGCGCTTAGAGATTGGTCCAAAATACTTCTACGAGTAATTCTTTATTGACACTCTACAGCATCTGGAAATGCGTCCTGGGCACATTTACTGCTAACTAAAATGTATTTATCGTACACAAGTTATTTAGAAAAAAACGATTTTCAGTGGAGTCTTCTAGGGGCCTATATTATTTTAGGGGTCTTGCTAAACCATTTTTTATTGAAGCTTGCCACGTGACTTTTTAGCATTATATACGAATTCATGAGATAAACCACATATACTGGGAGAGTTTCTACTACAATGTAGAGAAAACCCGAGCACCGATATAGCATATTTATAGTGCAGCGGTTGTTTACTGAATCGCAACTTTGCCTATATTAATTGACGTTTTATTAGTTCTTCCAACTAAGATCCCGGATATATGTTATTTCACATTGTGTGTGTCCTTTACCGCTTTGGCCAAGGCCAAATACTATAAAACTATTATCACATCGGACACACACACACAATCACAAATTGTTGTCTGCTTGAAACATAGAAAGCAGGCTTCTCCTGTAACTGAGTATATATATTTATGTATATTTATGTTTGTATTACGTAGCTTAAAAAGTGACATATCATTTTTTACATCATGTAGGTCTTCCTCTGAACTAGCTGACATTCACTTCTTACTCACGCTTGTAGTGGGCTCGTAATGAACTCGCGGCAGCATTTACCGATTTTTTCTACATTATGCAGGTTTTTTACGTAATAACCATGGAGCTTGTATACCAGATGTCACTTTAAAGAATATGAATCGGTTTGAGTCACTGTACGTTATCTGTTCGTATACCGACAATGTGCGGTATCTACACATTCTATCCCATTATTTAATTTCCCCTTCTTCTGCTAGCTTCTAGTCCTCAAAGGGCATTGGTCCTAAGTAACTCTTAATTCTTGGCGCGTACATAGGCACGCACACTGCCCTGTCAAATAATCAGGGCCAACCTTCATCAAGACGAAAGGACTCGCAGTTGAGATCAGAGCAGAGGTCTGCTGAATCCCGATAAAGCACTAATTCCCGCAATCAAATATTGATTTAAAACTCTCTACCCTCGTTTCCTCTTCTTAAAATCTCCCTGGGTCGGCAAGAAGGGCAGGAGGGAAGTAAATGAGGGGTTCAAGGGACGGAAGAGGGTTACAATTAAAAGTATCTGTTAATTATAGAGTTGGAATGCCGAAAGCGAAAAGTTTGGTGCGGTTGTTGGATCAATATTGGCAATAATAAAATGTGTTCATTGGAAGCGGGTTATGTTCACATGAAATCTTACATGGACCATAGGCGCCAAATAATTGTAGATTCAAGTTTCGGTTTTCGCCGATTATTTCATGAAAAAGTGATGCGTACAGGACTTAACGCGCAAGATGATATTAAAAACGACATCTCTAGAGCAGGAAGGACATACAGAGATACAAGAAAGTAGTAAATGTTCACGCCACTGAAAAATTTTCCAATTAACTGGTGAGGTCACTTCCCTAATGTACAACACTCAAATCTCGAAGTGCCTCTACGTGTTTCCATATTAGAAAGAATTGTCTGCCATAAGGAAGTTTTAGAATTTTACTTAAAATACTCAAGCCGCTCTTTCTTCACAAGGTATTTCAAATAATTATTTCTCGATTTCGTAAACTATGCAACCTGAATATGCTGTACATTACTGTAGTGGATTTTAAGGCCCATGTTCAAAGAAACCTTTCGTGTTCAATTTTCCAAGTATCTGCTATAGATAAAACATCACTAATGATATTTGAATCTCTCCGAAATACATTAGGTTGAAACGCGTGCAACTTAACGAAGTATGATTAGATTTCATGTAAATTTCTTTGAAAAATGTAAGAAGGTTTTTTACTGTGAATATTGGCTAACACATGCAATATATATATAGCCCTTTACGGAATGTATATATTTAATGTAACACATCAAAAAATATGTCGGGAAATGTTTGTAGATAAGGAAGTGAGAGTGGTTTTTGTAATAAGCATTGTGGGGTGGTGGGAATTCTCACACAATAACTGCCTATTCTCAATTTCTCTGACGAATATTTCTCTAAAGAATAAGTCGCGCCAAGAAAGGACCGGGATTAGCTCAAAAAAAGTTGTCCCTAAGTAACCAATTAGACCCGAAAAGCGATGTACACTTTAATATGCTGTATGGGTTATGCATAATTTTATCTTAAGTAAACGGAAAATTGACTTATATGGCTTCATTGTATAAATCTCCTCTAGGAAGTTACTGAAGATAGGAATAGTTTACGGAGGATTTATAATGCGGGATAGCTGGATTTTTTTATTATTATTAAATAATTTTTTTAATGTTGTGTCACCAATGTCCGTCGATATGTCTGAAGATCTGTCTGTCTGTCTGTCTATCGGTCTGTCTTCAAATCCATGGCATGTCCATATCTTGCAAGGTACTGCTCGGGTTTGGATGAAATTTTCACACAAGGTTACTGATGTGTCAAGAACGAAAAAGCTTAAGACACAATTGCGGTTTAGCCGATTGCTAGACCTACATTAACTAGACTAATTTCTCACTGATAGCTTTTCTTCAACGGAACATATTCTGTAAGGCTGATTAAGAAATGAGGGAAGATAGCTACAATAGTAGATTCTCGAAAGTAGCGATTTTCTACAAGTTCTTGAAAATGGTAATAGCTCAGTAGTCGGGCATAATCGGATAAGAACGTATACGGTTTTTTGATTGGAAAATAATCCTCATTTCACTCCCTTCCGTTTGAGCCATTACCTTTAGGACACTCTGCTTAGATATCTCACCCCTTAATGGGATGAATTTCCAAAAATGTTGTATATCATATTTTTCCATGAGTATTGTAGAGTATTTGTATCGAGTTTTAAATAAATCTATTTCAAGAACAAAAAGCTTCATACAAACCTTCACTTCCATATTTCACCCCTTTAGGGCTTGACTTTTAAAAAAATCCTTACTGCTTTATGAATGGCCTTCCTGTAAAATGTAAACTCTCCACGTTCAGCGGTTTCAGATCTGCATTGATATGTCACTCAGTCAGTCAGCGTTTCCTTTTACATACAGAAGATATCGGCTCACATATGTTTTAGCCTTCTTGAAGCGTTTTTGACTTGTTTATCAAGTATATCTAATTTTTAAATTTCTTAAGCTGTATAGACAAGAAAGTGACACTTTTTTCCCGAAAGTTCTGTTTACTTGTTCACTTTGTCAGCGAAAGTCCTTTTTTGCCAACAAACTTGCCTGATGAAGCACATCGTAAAAAATGAAAAGCCTTTTAGTTCCCTCAACCTAATTTTGACGAGACTTGGTAGCATCGAAAACACTATCATAACAGTAAATCTGCGGTCTTAGTTTATTTTAATGTTTCTCGTTTACAGCTTCGCAATTATAGCGACTTTAATAGTGGAATATGATGGAAGCAGCGGAAATAATGGGTATTAAATCGAAGAATCACCATTGTTGGGCTCGTAAGGCGTTTATTGCGCTTCAGATTGATAAAATCGGCGATGCCAACTCTCTTCTTAGCTGAACTCCAATTTACTTTACAGTTTGCGACTCTATTACGTTTAAAAAATAGGCACTGCTTTTTTTACGTGTAACTATCACTTAAATATTGCTTCATTTTGAAGGACCGTTGGCAACAAAATAATAGAATCAATTTTGAAATACCTTGAAAAATCTAGAGAAATAACTCTAAGGTTTCAGTATTTCCAATGCATCTGAAAACTTATCTAAGTGTTTTTGGAGGTAGACCACTATAGACTAAATTGGCACGTCATCATTACTTTTCCAGACTTTCTGGAAAAGTCATCATCAAAAAACTATTTTTGGTACATTTCATGTATTTTATAAAAATAGGCCATGTATCTGAGTTGAAAATCTGTGGATCTCCTGAAAATTCTATTTAAGTACGCTTTAAAATCCCCCACCGATTTTTTAAGCCCTAAAGGCTTTTCGAATTTGGCATGGTAGCATTCTTGTCCCTCAACTTCATCAAAAACTGAGCATTACTTTTGTGGTTTAGAGTGGCCAAGGAGACGGCAGACGAAGGTCGATAGATAGATCGGTTCAAAAAAGTAATGAGGTATTACGTTAATGCTTGACACAATACATCATCCACTACCTTATATTCGCGACAACCAAGCAGCAATTTTTTATTATCAATATCTTTCCTCGAATATCATTTTCAGTTCAACTCTACAGGAAGGAAAGGAACATCTTCCAATTAAAGGGTAGATTATATGGAAATTATTAAATCAGCATGTAGTATATTCAAAATATTCATGAAAAAAATATTTATCATTGTGTCGTACGACACAGCAATTAATCGTAGTCCCTGCATAGTCCGCATGAATCATGCATGATCATTGAATATCCATGCATGACTACGTATTTATCTGGCACCAACCTCCACCTGGGATGTGAAAGTAACGCATTGTCGCGAAAAACTTGATAAAAAATTAGCCGGCTGTCATCAAATATTATTACATGACTCTGTGATAACTTAGGCATTCTAAAAAAATTGTTAAAGAGTATTCTGCAGTTAAATTTCATCTGTCAATCTGCATGACCATTACTGTGTACGGTATTACATTACCACGTGATTTACAAATGCACTCCTAGTAGCGGACATTAAATTAAAAAAAAACAGAGTAGGCACAGTTCTTTAGAAAAGCGGTCGATGTGCCTCTTGGAGGCTATAGCGACCTCGTAGTCTGAACAGTATGCATACGAATCTTTCGTAGAGTTATTCAAATACGATTTTTCAGTTCTCGCACTTTTCATCTGAAAAAGACTTTATGAAGTGAAGTGTCATTTGGCACAACAAATCATTCCCTGAACGAAGCTTCTCAGTATGACTTAACTATTATCTACCATTCTGTTCCTAACACAAAGCTTTCTCCATCGGTAGCTCTATTTCCGACAAAGAGCAAATCTGGCACCGTTGCAGGGGCGAGAGACAACTTCCATAAAAATTAATCGCGCGGTAGTTGGCTGTGACAATTATGTCTCCGTAATCGTAAAGGCTATGGCCGTTAAAACAATGAAATTCATTGACCAAAAAAATGTGCGGCTACCCTCATGGGGCGATTACGAGTTGACAACGATTATTTGGGGCAATTTGGCACCCTTTTTGAAAGGGTTATACTACGTTTGCGAGAGAATGAATGAAATTATTACAACTCGTTGTATTTTTGATGAATTAACGCTATATTAGGGAAAATATTGTGAGAACTAGAACTTAGATGGAAGCTAGCTGTGTAGTGTCAGAACTGTTCATAGAATGAGCTTTTAACTATTTTATCTATGGTCAGTCGGAGAAACATACTCTAATGGCGGATTGCACAAACATTAATATTTGGCGTGTACACTTTAAATCTGCACTAACCCCCGAATACGTGGTTATGTTAAGTGTAACATGTACCATCAACGATGGTGCGACTGAGATTATTCACTGAAATCAAAAGAAAAAACTGCAATTGTATGTATGATCTTGAACAGTTTCGGACCAGTGGTGTTAAAATGTCGTTGAGGAACTGTAAAGAAGTGTATGAATGTGTTGAAACCCAACACCTGACAAAAATTCGAGTGAAAAGGCCTTTATGAAATGGGTTTGGATGTGCAAGTTTGCAAATGTAGGATAAACTATGAACACACGGTAGGTGATGTTAATATAATCACATATGGATTACAAAAGTTGCAATAAACATAGAGAAGCCTTCAGATAAACTGGAAAAAATGGGTTTCACTCACACATTAAGCATTTTTTTAAAATTCTGGCTCAGTTTTATAATATAATTTCATAATATTTAATAAACTGTAAACATTTCAATCACAAGCTGTCACTTCATATTTTACAGTGTTTTGTTTTGAATACTTTAATGCTATTTGCTGCCAAAAATTTGGCGGAGAGATCTTGAGGTTGATTAGGTATATACTTAACGGACTGTTTGGTACTCGTACCTTATTGGTGCAAAATAATGGTTTGTTAAATTGTGAAATTCATCCTAAGGGCCAATTTCACCAACATTAATATTATGGACCAATGGGAAAATATCTTATCGAAATGCAATTTGACAGAAGCTGTCAAAGGTCTCTGGATATTAGTGATTTCTATTGAAATATTGAATAAAATCGTGAAAATTCGACCTATTATAAACAAGACCACTTTTTGATTCCAACATGATGCTTTTGTACAGAAAAAACAGGACAACTTTTATGTATTTTGATATATGTTACAGGTTTACATTTAACAATCCGTTATCCCCCTCAGCGAATGGGAATGCGGCAAATAATAGGTCGATTTTCTAGCTGTTAAATTTGGCAGCAGATTTGGATGTTTGTTAATGCATGGCACTCTTGAATTTACTAACTTCAATGTACTGATAGTTATCATTACATACCTGTTGAATAATGTGGATTTGTCTGTATTTTGCAAGAAAATAGAATATAAAATAATTCCATCCAATTCCTCATCTTCCTTTACGTAATAATAGTAATCATCTATTAATTTATAGGTCAATGAATTTCTTCAAAGCAATAAAAACGTTATGTCCTCTCCATCCTAAAACACAGATGATATGTGTAAGACGTGTCAATCCCTACATCTCCCTTATGCATAATGCATTTACTATGGACATAGACCAAAAATTATGAAAAATGTTTCACAAATAATGTCTTTTAAGTCCAAAAATCATAAAATCTAGTAATGCTTATTGTGTGTGTTTTTTACTGGCGGTCGTTGACGGGCGGGGATATCTGTCTGCGACTCGCAGGGTTGCCAAGTCTAACGACGATAACGTCCCATGGTGGAAGGTACGAAATGAATCTTTTACATTTGCTGGTTTTGAATTTTTTTCGTGAAAATTTACTAGGTATCATGATTATAAGCATCTTTGGTAGATTGGGAAAGATCTCCTATTTATGAAAATACTTTTGGTATCATCTAACCGTTGCAATCAGTGCACAAACACTGTGATATATGATTTATAGCATAACCCGCTGCCCTATCAATACAAATTTAACATACAGGTCGCCTAGCCGTGGGGATGCAGTGGTCGGGATGAATATCACGGCAGCAAATGATGATTTGGGCATGTCTGGTTTTTTTTTTTATATCGAAACAGCCGCGCAGGCAGAAGCCTAAATGCCGGAACACCGCGGCTGCTATGATGATCCCAAAGAAATTTTGTTAATACGATTTTTGAACTGCCTAAGGTTAGTAGAACTGGGAAAAGCTTCCTCCCGTAGTTTGTTCCACAATCTGGACACCCTCGGGACTAAGGAGCGGTCGTATCGGCCAGTTCTGGATGTACGAAGTTTGACACGGTTAGGATGGGACGCCGAAGTCAGGCGGGTCTGTCTGGCAGGCACATCGCGCGACGGCATCATGGAAAAGAGCTCTGAGGAGCAAAGCCCGTTGGTGTAGCGATAGAAAAGAGCTAGATCGCCGACGGCCCGCCGGTGCGAAAGAGTCCCGAGACTGTCTGTTAGAGAAGAGTCATCGATCAGTCGGACCGCCCTCCTCTGGACAGCATCGAGCATGGACAATGTAGTCGGGGCGGCAGCACCCCAAATGTGTGAGCAATACTCGAGGCTAGGCCTTATCTGGGCCTTGTATAGAGTGAGAAGTTCATGCGGAGAAAAGTACTTCTTAGCCCTAAACAAATAGCCTAGCTTTTTCCCAGCAGCTGCAGCTATTGAAGAGATGTGTTCGTGCCAGATCAGGTCCTCGGTGATGTGGACTCCGACCAGCCGAAATGAATGGCTCTTTCGTAGAACTCGACCGTCCATCGAAACTGTATGAGCGCTAGGACGCTTTTTGTTCGTCAAAGTACAGTACTGTGTTTTGGAAGCATTGAACTGTACAAGATTGTTGCGTCCCCAAGCAGTGATAGCCTCCAGGTCTCTTGTCAGTTTTTCCAACTCAGCGGCAGAGATCGGCTTGTCACTCTGAATTGCTGCATGTAGAGTGCTGTCATCAGCGAAGCTGTGGATTGGGTTGATCGTGCAGGAAAGGAGGTCGTTGATATGTAAGAGAAACAGTGTTGGAGCCAAGACCGATCCCTGGGGAACACCCGCGTTGACGTTGTGGGATGAAGAGGAGAATCCGTCAATTACGACGGATATCTTGCGGCCAGAGATAAAGTCCCATCTGCAAAACTTTTCTGGGAGGCCGTAGGATGGAAGTTTGCTCAAGAGGGCAGCGTGCCACAGCTGATCGAACGCTTTCGTGATGTCAAGAGCAACGACATGAGCCTCACCATGAGACTGGATGAGTTTACTCCACAGTTGCGTGACGTAAGCTAGGAGGTCCCCTGTGGATCGTTGGTGCCGGAAACCGTACTGCCTGTCGCTAATCAAGCTGTGACGTTCGAGGTAGTCCAGAAGCTCGCGATTTATGCACCTCTCCATCACTTTACTTATAACAGAAAGCAGAGCTATAGGCCTGTAGTTGTAAGGGTCGGTTTTAGATCCTTTTTTTGGGATGGGCTGTACATGAGCAAATTTCCAGTTTTCTGGGAAGGTGCCGGATTCATAAGATATCTGGAAGAGACGCGAAAGAACTGGAGCAAGCTCAGCTGCACATCTCTTCAGTACAATGGCAGGAATCAAGTCCGGACCAGAAGCTTTGTTGATGTCGAGCGACAAGAGCACTCGTCTTACGGTCTTATGCCTGAATGTTACCTCCCGCATAGTGTGGGGAACCCTTTGAATTGACGGCACTTGGGCGTTGGTGGGGACGTCCATGGTGGAGTTGGCAGCAAAGATCTTGGCTAGCACTTCCGCCTTGGCCTTTGAGTCGAATACAATAGTTCCATCCTGACACGTAAGTGGTGGAAGGCTACTGTGTGAGAAGTTCTTTTCAATCTGCTTGGCCAGCGTCCAGAAAGACCGACTGCCATTGCGCTGCGACATTACCCTGTGCCTAACTTTTATATCATGCTGGGTTTTGGCATTGCGAACCGCTTAGTTATATTTGTTTCTGGACTCGACGTCGGCTTGTCTGTTCTCTATAGTGGGGTTTTGTAAGTAGGTTCTGTGGGCCTTGATCTTCTGCTGGCGAGCAGTGTCACACGATTTGTTGAACCAGCCGTTGGACCCTGGTTTAGGAACTTTCACTGTGTGAGGGATGTATTCCTCCATTCCGACGTGGATAATTTCGGTTATTGAAGAACAGACAGTCGACGCATCCGCGTCAGTGAAACAGACATCTCTCCAAGGAAAGCTAGAGAAGAAGTCTCTGAGCCCCTCCCAGTCGGCATGTCCGTAATGCCAAGTTTTGCGGCCTGTGCGAGTTTCTGCGGCCACAGCGGCTTCTGGCCGAAACCTAACCTCCACAACACCGTGATCTGAGTTACCCAGGGGGGACAGGACAGCAGTGCTGTAAGGGGCAGGATGCGTGGTCAGAAAGAGATCCAGCAGGCTACTGGCGTGTGACGAGACGCGGGGGAAAAAAGTAGGGCTCGTCACCAGCTGGGTCAGCCCTTGAGTAAGAGCGAACGCTTCGACTGCACGACCTGCTGCATCGGTCTTATTTGAGCCCAACCAAAGCTCTACCTACTGTCAAGATGTATAACCCAAGGTACCGACGGGGCTATTTTGTGGCGTCATGGAAATAATTTTAAATTTTCATTTGCATTTTTTCAAGTGTTGTGCAAAGATTATAAAGCATAGTAGAGTATATTTAAACAGTTGGTGGAACTTACTCCACTGGGACCAGAAGGGTGAAACGGGATATTAATGCACAATCTGGCAACCCTGTCACAAACTGGCCGATGACAACCACACAAGTCACCGTGTTGTCATTGAATAGCATGGAATTAAACCTTCAGAGTATATGTTTTGTGACTGGTACCAAGAGTTGACAGATCCCACACATGTGTCACTCCTTAGAATTCAATAATCAGCTGTATTCAAATAATGTATGAAATAAATATAACCTAGAATGTGTAATCGTGAAAAAAGAAGGATATGGCAAATTTGTAGTTTTTTTATATGTAATTTCTTAATATTCAATGAGCTGGTGATGTTTCAATGACACGTTGCCATCTCATACTTAGACACTATTTTGTTTTCAACATTTCATAGCTATTGGTTGCTAAAATTTGTTGATTGGAACTTGAAGCTCATTCGCTGTATCTGACGGTCTGTTACCCTATAGGTGGAGAATAACGGACTGTTGTTGGTGAAATTGGCCCTTAATATGGTATTTCTTAATGTCACTTTTAAATATATTTCTATTTTCATATCTGTTAGGAGTAGTACCACTCTGGGGGGGTCAGTTGATTCAATGAAATAGATATCTTTATGTTTCTTTGTTGGATCGTTATTTTTAACTCGTCATATTTTGCAATTCGTGCTGTGACCTTAGATTTAAACCTTGGAACCCAGTTACACTGAATGGATGTCTGCGATATTAATTGGAATCCGTTTCAAATACTGTATACTAAAAAGTTCATCCATTACTTTTGGCAGCTATGACTTTAATATTTGTTATTTTTCCAAACTTTTTCTTGATGAACAAGGATATTCAGGCTTATAAAATAATATCTAATGTAGCTTATCAAGCCAAATAAAAATTTAGTATGAACTTATGTATTTTACGACTTCGTTAATGGGATGCATGATATGCAAGTTCATTTATACTGATACTGATATTTTTAATTTCTTTAATTATTTGTGATTTCGATGAATATCCGTGAAACGACATTTAGTATCCCTGTTACGGTTGAAGTGTTATGGACTCCCTGGATTGTTAACAAAATATTCAAATGTCTAGTCATTTAATGGAAAGTCATCTCTCCGCTGAAATAACTACACATGTTAGTTTGTCTATCTTTGGTCTATCCGAGATTCATCACTAAAGCAGAAGCCTCCAGAAATACTACAAATTAATCTCGACATTTGGCTAGTTTAGAAGCTATCCAGAGCAGTTGTACAAAATATGAATTTGCTCAAATCGTTCTTTATTGTGTAAAGTTACCAGTCTCCTTCAGTTAATTCTGTTGGCCAGCAAGTTGTTATATTATTAGCATAATTTTAACTTTGAAGACAACTATCAGTTACCTGCAAAAAGGTTATTCATGTTCTGCTAACCCATAACCATCAATGTGACAACGGAACTTTTACGTCTGAAGTATCGTGTTCTGTGCGTTTCGTGATGTTCGATATTTCGGTCATCCATGAAAACTTATGTCACTATTAGACATAATAGGTTAGACTTTGCTGTTTAACCTTCCTAGTTAGCCCACATATGGTCCCATGAATAAAGTTTACTACCATTTTAGGGCAAATCTTACATTTAAAAACGTTTTTTGAAAATTAACATACAGTCTCAACTTCAGACTTATGAAATTAATGATCTCGTGAAGTGGTACCTAGACTTATGTTGCTGAAGACAATTTAGCATATTTGCTTTTATATGTTCGTTCATGACCCTGTGCTTGCTCCTAATCGAATTTTATTTTTTCATAGTTGAAAGCTGCACAAAGGTGTATAATGTAGCTTGCATAACTAGCATCTACTATAATTCATAGTTCTAGTTCAAAGGCATATATCTAATAGCAAAGCTACCGGCACGGGTATCACGTATCTTGAAAAGTGACATTATGCCGATTTTTTGCACTTAGTTGTACGTGTTGCCTAAACGTCAAGAGGCTTGTTATCCATCTTCGGCTCTGATGTGATGCAAAATCTGCTTCTGAGATTGCATTACTGGAGGTCTAAGCTGTAAGTTGTGTGTGTTGATGATAATTACATTGGTTTCTTGTCTCAAAGACACTTAATTGGGATTCAAAGCTAGAAATTAGTTGCGCATCCAGTTTTTCTTATGCATTTTGGAAATTACATATACAAATTTGCTGAACTTAAAGAAAGAGAGAGATAAGAAATAATTATATTCATTGTACACTGTAGAATTACAAGCCATATACATGCTAACAGTAATTACACACAACGCGAGCGTGGTGATCATTTCCCGTAATTCTCCTCAGTTTTTCGTGATCTATAACTTTGAACATAACCTCTCTTCAGAAAGCACAACATATAAATAACCCGTCATATCCGGCATATTCAGTAATGATTTTCTCACACAGCAAATATCACCGATTTTATACACATGCAGACCAATACACATAATCTTCCAGATGCGATCTTGCTATTCAACCAACTTTCTTCTCAGAGCTAAAAACTACAGACACGGATCACTCAGCCTCACAAATAATGCGTTTTGTAGGTTTTTTACATGATACCCGTGCGGGACTGCAGTGGAAGAATAGATGATCGCTTTCAACGTTTAGGAGCTGCATGTACCATCCGTCAGAGATTTCACTATTAGGGATGTGCTAGCGGTACATCGCGTCAAGTATTGCAATTATTGGTATGAGGCCTGTTACTGAATACTGGCATTTATATTGAAGCACATCTGAACCTTCCGACGACAGTATACGTATAGACTGAACAAATAATGGCATATCAAGTTTCGTCAGTATAAAGTGTGACATCTATGGCATACCTCTCTTGTGTTTTTTTGTTACTTTAGTTAGGGATAGAAATATGTAGTATCACATGTCAGGGACATTCCGTGGTACACAGGTTCCCAGACTTTAAAAGTTAAGCATTAGCATCTCAGCAATATTTTTGTCAAAAATGACAACCCTTCCCCCCGTGTCTCCACAATTCAGTCAACTCATGACCGAAATCTACTTCGCCACCCTTGCCGTCACTCTGTTAAAAAGAGAACAAATTAACCCTCTGAAAGCGACCTTTGAGATCGACACGATCCGCTTTCACACGTCGTGTCGAAAAGGAGGTGGCTAGAAAGAAGAAGACTGAGAAGCAGCAGCGTTCCCGGAAAGAAGAAACGGATGTTTTCCGGAAGTCGCAGAGAGGTAAACAATGCCACGTTGGAGCTTTAATCTCCGTCTTGGGGTGTAAAACAAAGGTAATTGACAAGTGAAGGAGAGCTTTTTGTCTGAAAGGCCGTGGAGCGTTCTCCAATCACATGAAAGGCTATATGACTATGCTGTGCTACGAATGGGATTGGCAATTTATTGAATGGGTGTTTGAGATTATTAGCTCACGATTAACAGTGCATGATTTATACGTGTATATCATGATCCGTTTATATTTATTCAATTCAGTCGCTTATTATATTATGTTGTTTGGATTCTGAAAACAACATGTACGTAAGTAACACGCCGGTTGCCATGACAGTACTTTTCTAGCACAAAGAATGGGGAACAGTAGATGTCTTATGGGGATTCGGTCTCAAAACTTCCAAAATCCGCCACCAGAGGCGCTGGCGTCGCGCGCCATTGACAGGTTGTTGGACGGAATCTGTAATCGAAATTCATGAGTTGGGGATTCCGCCGCTAGATGGCGCTGTCAAACCAAACGGAATCTGTGTGTCATTGGACACCTGTCATGCGTCATTGGGCATCTCACGCATAGATGGCGTTACACGTCATCTGTCATACGTCATTGGACACCTGTCATTGTTGGGTTGGGTATCTCGCGCATAGATGGCGCCGATTTGTTTGGCGCTGTACAAACCAAACGGAATCTATGTGTCATTGGACAGCTGCCATTGATGGGTTGGGCATCTCGCGCATAGATGGCGCCGATGCCGCACCTGTCTGGTGTTGGCGTGGATTACGGGGGGCAACGTGTATACAGGGGTGCATCGAAAAATAGCGGATCGATGGACCGACGGTATATCGTATATAGCAAGGCGTGACCTAAATAGCGTGGTGGGCTCCTCTGGTCGGTCGGTCGGTCAGAATGTCTCATAACCTGTATACGATGTACTGTTATTATTATACAGGATGATACCGTTCAAAATGAAAATAGTATAGACATTCTGACAATTATTTCGCAAACCAGAGGTATTTTCAATAAAACTACAATAATACGTTTAATATTTTATTGAAAATAGAAAAAACTACATAGGTAATATGATATTTGAAAACCAGTGGCGTAGACGTTCAACATTTCTCTGGGTACAGGAAAATTGTCCGTTGGTGTGGCATGGATTGGAATCAGCAACAAAGTTTCCAGTAGCACACGGTGTACCATCATACTTGCAAACATCAATAATGTTGGGAAAAACACCAAAAATGTGACATTTCTTGAGTAAAAAGTTTGCTTTCTGTTCTCCACGAACGTAGACATAGTCAGCCGCATATATCACCTTATTTTTAATTATTTCATTTAACTTGGAATATTTAACGTCGCCGGAAGAATATTTAAGCCCATGGAAATTCTTCTCCAAGTAAGCGACAGTTTTCTTGTCTTTAGTATTTAATGTAGAAAAAGGTTGCGGAGGTGTAAAGATGTAATGACTTTTCTTGAAACCAATTTCGATACATAGTTCTTTAGGTACGAATAATCCGTCAACTGTAAAGCCTTGAATGTCAACAAACGCGATCCTCATGATGTCTGATGCGGAACTGAGAGTCCTTCGTTGCTTACGAGATGGTTTTAATAACTTCGGTGAGGGGGAAGTACTCGATTAAGCAGTCATGTATAATGATGCAGTAGGCCTTGGTGTTGGTTGGAAAGCCAGTATCGGCTTCGATATCCAATCTAACATCAACAGTTGATGATTTCATGGTTTCCTCTTGTTTGGAACAGTCAATAACAAACAAAGCGCGATTTTTAAAAGCGGTATAATCTAAAAGACATCTCTTCAGAGGAGAAGAAGAAGTTGTATAGCTGGTTTGAAAGTCGCTATAGTTGAAATGAGCTTCAGTAAAGTGATTGTTTGCAAAGTCCAATTGCATACGTTCGTTGGGATAGTATTCACCATTTAAAGATACTCGAATACTAGCAGCATTCACGTGATCAAACAGGGTAGGGTCTGAGGTTGCGACGTCACGTTTACCGGTTTGGAAACATACTATAATGAAACGTGGTCTTTCGATTGCGGTGCTAGTTTTAACTGACCATATTTCTCTTCTCGCATCTGCGGTAATTGCAGGCAGTTCGTTCAGATCCCATTTTCTAAACGGTATAAGTATCGGCTTATCAGTTTGAATAGCTTTCAAAAGTTGTTCTTTCACATCATCACTCGGGTAAATATGTTTGATTTTCAGTTCCATGCTTTCAATAGTTATTTTCGCTGTCGTCGTCGTTCCAGTTTTTTCCTTGATAATGATACAATCGTTATCGTTTCTAGCTCTCACAAATCTGAGAGTTTGTCTGCCACACGTAATCATAGGATAATCATTGAAAATGTTGAAAATATGTTTAAGCGGCATTAGCAAGCTAAAAGACTTGTTATGTGTTGACGCCATTATAGGTGTTGAAGGATAGTTCCATCCAGCTATAGCCATATGATTTGAGTCTTCCTCACTGTAACATACGTAAGCTCGGACAGTACTTACAATACCAGGATCACGTACTGTTTCAACTTCTCTAGCGGATTCACTGTAAGTGCAAGAGTCAAATAGGAAGGCACCAAAGTTTGGAGCTAAAGATACATCTCCTGCTCCTCCTCCTCCAGTTATTTCAACTTTTCCTTTGATAGATAGAAGGGAAGCGTTCATTGCAAAGAACGAATCTACTTGATTGATGCTAAATTCCACAACATCATTACAATTAAATGACTTGATGAACGGCGTATAAGATCTATACTCAGCCTTGCGAATAGATTCATCGAATGCTGGAGATCGATATAGATCAAACATCGGAGAAGTATGTGATGCTGCTGCTGCTGCCTCCTCAGTTTTTCTCTTTTTGTACATGATTCTTGTTGTTGTTGACATGATATCCAAGTGAGCGTAGAAACAGGATATTTGATGTAGTTAGTAGTAGATGTCGTCGCTTAGGTGCTTGGGGTAATACTGAAGTTGCCTTGGAAGCACCACTATGTCTTATAATCACTAATCCCATCTGCGCTTCGCTCTCAACTCCAACACAAGAGTACTAGTTTCACCTTGAAAGTTTACAGGACGACCGTCTTGATCTAAAGCCAACACTGTGATGTTGGTTATTTCTTGTTTCGGTATAACAGGTAGATATAGTAAATTTACAGGTGTTTCGACTATAGCGTATCCAGGATCGGCTGTCACAGCAAATTCGTAGATCGTGTGTGCAGGCGTGTCTCCGTCAAAGGCTCCCGACGTAATGTTAGCATCAAAGTGTATGGTTGATACTTTTATTATGTTTACAGGTAAATCAGAAGAATGCTTTTGACCAGGATTAAGAACTTTTTTCGAGAATCCCAATAGATGTCCAAGATTATTCGGTTCTGTAAAAACTATTTTATAATACTTGCTAAAGATTTCACATTGCAGTGTATTATTGTTAGGTTTTAGAGAAAAATAATCATCCGGAGGAGCAACTTCATTTTCAAGATTCATTTGCGTTCGTATAAATGTTTCTATGTCGGTAATTTCATAACAACCTGTCGGAAACTCGATGACTTTTAATTGACCACCACCACCACCACCTATCCGGTCGATATAATAAAATTTATCTCCTTTTTCAATATTCGGTATGGAATTGTATGAAGTAAAAGACCTAAGCGCCAATTCATAATCTTTTTTCGGATCCAACACTATCGGTGTTGAAGGACGAAATGAAAATATATGAGTAGTGCTATTGACTCTCAACAACTGCGACATGATGAATGAAAAAATATAGCTGTGTACTAAGCATTTATTCAAGTTTTTTTTTTTTGTTTATTTTCGAATGGATAATTTACAGAAATAACAATTTGCTTGAGCAGTAGCCGGTCCATCCCAATGTGTTGTCCAATCAGGTCTGTTGTAGTGAACATAGCATGGAAGTCGTATTTGAAGATCAAAATTGGATGTGTATTCTGCAGGCAGTTTGTGCCATATACTCAATAATTCTGCAGGTCTCACATTGCTTATTAAATATTCCAGCGGCGGAATATTCTTCTCAAACTCTTCTAATGTAAATTCCGATAATGTTTTATTATCCATCGTTGTTGTTGTTGTTATTGTTTAGAAATTTCAAACACAATTGTCCGCAATTAACTTGATTATAAGTTTGGTAAGGATCGTTGTTGTAGAAAATTTTAGCGTTTTTCAGATATCGAACAAGTTCCTGTGGAGGCTTCAGGTTACCAAATGAATCGAAATACTCAACGTTGTTGTTTATCTTTTTATAAGCTACCCAATGAGTTCCGTTGTTTTGTGAAATATCTAAGTTCACGACGGCGCATTCTCTTTTACGTGGACCGTCTCGTGGTAAAGTGTCACGCATGAAGACACCTCGGAAATGAGGTATGTTCAAGAGCTTCGCATATTGCTTTATTTCATAATCATAAAGCGCTTTCTTGGGTAGCTTGATGTTTAGTTTTTTTGACTTTTTTTTTGAGGTACAACCCATAACCACCTTTAGCATTTTTTCTCAAATACAATCCTTTGCCCAAAGACTCCATAGCTTTGTTATGGCGATGGTCTTCCTCCAATTTCTTTTGTGCATTCTTGGCATCAACGACCGTTTTGGCCACACCTGCAGCTCCCCCTGCGAGCGCCCCCAAGGCACTTAATCCGGCGAAAAGGGGGATCAAGGGTAGGAATCCCCCAGATTTTCCTTCGATCGGAATTATTCTCGGTAGTCGAACTTTATGTTTTCCACCTGCACTCTTCACCGCTAATCTTGCCGCTTTAAGAGCAACCAATGCAGACTTTTTTAATGTCGTGGTGGTGGGAGCATTTTTCTTCAAGGACTTTGTGATTTTCGTGAGAACACCTCGTCGAAAAGATGATTTCTTCTGCCCCATACCCAATTTTCGCTTAACTTTCATTGCGGTGGTTGTTAGCCAAGCTGCAGTCTTTTCTCCTAGTGAAGCGTCAGGTGCTTTTACACGTTCCCAGGCTCGGTTCTCAAGAATCCAATCAGCTTTGTGTCTGTCTTTCAAATTTTTGTATAAGGCGTATGCAATATCGTGGTCTCTTGCAGCACGATCCAATGGGTTCTTTCCAGGATCTCCTCGTGCTAACCTCTTCTTTAATTTAGTCCCCGCTGAAAATATACATATACATGTGTGAGAATGAAAAAAAAAATATCCTAATCTGTCGCACACTTACGTCCCAGGAACTGATACGAAGGTACGTGGAGTTCTATCGGAAGATTATTTATCAGAGAGTTTACAACACCTTCACCCTTGTACGTTAACATGAGAACTGTTGATGATGCGTTAGCAATATCTACATATATACTTTTACACATTCCTTATTCGAACGCCACACGATGAAGGTTGTTCAACAAGAGCAGTCATTACCCATTGATAACTTGGATTTTACAGCAAAAACTCAACATAGTAAACATGGTAAATTGTTACCGAATTCGTTTCGCGCTATCATCTGCGGACCAAGCGGATGTGGAAAAACGAACGTAATGCTAGCGCTGCTTTTCCATCCAAACGGTGCTAAGTTTAAAAATGTTTACGTTTATTCAAAATCGTTGTATCAACCAAAGTATCAACTGCTTCAAGAAGTGATTTCCGCTGCTAAGGGTGTTGGCTATTTCCCATTTAAGGATAACGAGGAAATTATAAGTCCAAGTAAGGCTAAAAATAGCTCTATATTTATATTTGACGACGTGTCGTGTGACGGTCAGCAGAAAATTCGAGAGTATTACTCCATGTGTCGTCATAAAGATATCGATGCTGCATATCTCTGCCAAACATACTCTAAAATTCCAAAACAGCTCATACGAGACAACTGTAACATTATAGTACTATTTAAGCAGGATGAAATTAATCTAAAACATATATTTGATGAGCATGTATCTCCAGATGTTACTTTTGATGAATTCAAAAAGATGTGTTCGGAATGTTGGGCAGAAAAGTACGGTACGTTAGTTATTGTTAAAGACTTTCCTCTTAATTATGGTCGATACAGAGTAGGATTTGATAAGTACATAAAATTGTAGGCTTATCATGTACGCCATCATTCAGTAACATGATGTCAAAGGACCAAGTTGCCGTTGCTAGTCATAAAAGAAAGATCGCAGAACTTGCTCGAGCTATACGTAAAAAGTATCTTACTTTAAAGTTAGGTCGAACTGCAGAAGATGAATCTATTAGAAAACTTTTCAAACCAATATCTGAACCTCTTAAGCAAATAGCTAAGACTCAGCAGCATCCTTCATTTATTATTAAAAAAGAGGAAAAATTGAAACAGGATGATGATGATGATGATGATGATGTATTCACACAGAACCCAAACTATCTCAATTTAGAAGACGTGGCTTCAACTGATGAACAAGGTAATATACCGCCGAGACCTGAAACACCACCACTACCTGAAGAAATGCGTCCTGCTGATTTTTCACAAGAAGCAATAGAAGAATACTTAGATCAATATCCCCCAATAAGCCATAATTATTTACAAGATTTTTGGACACAAAACGATAAAATTGATAAAAATTATGGACCTATATATACCGACAACATTGGTTGGATGTTAGGTAAACGCCGAATTAAATTTGATAGAGCGACTGGCCAAATACAGATATTACCTGAGGGGACAAACTTAGCAGGTACATGGTTTCGTGGCACACCTGGGCTGTATCAACTTTTATTCTATAATGACCCAAACTATGCAGATGCAGATTTACAACCCTATAAAAATCTATTGCAAAGTACCGGTGTTCATTTAGATTCGCTTGGACGCCTAAAAGGTTCGACAGGATTTAAATATAATCACATTATTAAGCCTCTCTTTAAAGATGTGCAGAAAAATAAAGGTACAATTGTCACACGATCAACATCTACAAAAATACGTAGTCCACTTAGTCGATCATTAACAAGATCCACTCCCTCAACAACAACAACAACAACAACAACAACATCATCAACATCAAAACCGCCAACAGGAAAAGGTATCGGTGATTACTTGACATACAACGAGGAACCAATCGAATACGTGTACTGGGATGATCCCAATGAATTAATCGATCGACTTAAACTCCTTATGGCATCTCAGGAAGCTGGCAATACGTCGCATGATAATGAAATAGTAGCCATCCTCAACGAGCTAAAAGAAGCTAATATAATACAGTAATCTAGTTCCTTGGTCTTTCATTTACACGATGAGTCTTGATAAATTCGGACGTCGCTTTGATAAACAAAAGACACTTCCGTATATGCGTACACCGCCAAAGTTAACACTACCCCATACTTCTGATGGAAATGTTGACTTCAAGAACGTAAAGTTGTGTAATATAAAAGATCCCACAGATAATTCAGATGCGGCAACTAAAAAATACGTAGATACTTCAGTGATTGATTTAAAAAAAATAACAGCAAAAACAGATCAAATAACAGAGTTTATTTCGAGAAATCCGCCTACTTCTGGTAAACATATGGCAACAAAAAAATATGTAGATGACTCTATTGCAAATATAACAACAAGAATAGAACAGGAGTTGGCTACAATTAAGTCTCATACCGATTTGACTCCAATACGGAAAAATATCATTGATTTATCCTCTGAATTACAACTTTTGCAAGGACGCACATCATATATATCATTGAAAACAGACGATCTTGCTAAGCGTATAAAGCCGATGGAACAACAATTTAAAGCGTTAAAACATGATGACGTACGCCAAGGAGAAGCTACAACTAGTTAACGAGCTGCACAAGCCTGCTCGAAAAAATTATCTAAGACGACGTACCATCATTAAAGGCTTAGACGATTTATGGCAGACGGACTTGGCTGAAATGCGACCTTATGCTCATCAAAATAAAAATTTCAAATTAATTCTCGTCGTAATCGATTCTTTTTCCAAGTTTATGTGGACTAGACCGTTAAAGACAAAGACGGGTGAGGAGATAACTCGTGCGTTTTCGGATATCCTCGCACATACGGAACGTACGCCGAAAAATCTACAATCTGATCAAGGTAAAGAATTTTACAATAGTAAATTTCAAACTTTAATGAAGAAGCATGATATTAATCATTATAGTACATATAGCATCAAGAAAGCGGCCATTGCTGAAAGAGCCATAAGGACGTTGAAAAATAAACTTTACAAATACTTTAGCTTAATGGGATCGTATAAATGGATTGATATATTACAAAGCATTACCAATGAATACAATGGAACACGTCATCAAACCATCGGATGTAAACCATCACAAATTAATAAATCCAACGAAAAATGTATCTTAAATCGAAAATATACTCATTTAAAAATCGCGGGCCCGCGTAAGTTTAAAGTTGGTGACATTGTACGCATCAGCAAAACCAAAATGCTATTCGACAAGGGATACGTTCCAAGCTGGACAACGGAATTATTTAAAGTTACTAAAATTAATATTACCAACCCTGCAACGTACATGCTCGAAGATATGCAAGGTGCACCGATCAAAGGAGCCTTTTATGACGAAGAATTACAGAAAACAGCCAATCCAGATGTTTATTTAGTTGAAAAAGTTTTACGTCGTAAAGGTAAAAAAATGTACGTCAAATGGCTTGGCCTTGATGCAAAACATAATAGTTGGATTGACAATGATGCGATCGTCTAGGTGTATGGGGTGGGGGGGTTTCTGCTAAAAGTGAGTTCTCAGTCGGTTGCAGTCAGTCAGTCAGTCAGTCAGGCAGCTAGTAAAAAAAAAAATGGATACCAGTGGTAGTGGTTCAAGTTGCAGCGAGTTTGACCTCACCACCAGCAGCTCACACGAATCATCTGTAAACTACGACCGTGAGCTGGATGCTATTCTGGAAAGGTACGAAGAAGCGGCCAAGAACGAGGACCATTATCTGCTGTACACGCAGTTTCCAAATGGATCATACCAAATTGGATGCGGTCTAAGCCCAGCGAGATCATTTACTCCTGCTGTAATTGTGTGGAACTCATCACGGTTGAAACTATCTTTCAGTTCCTATGAGTGGGAACAATTAATCACCCAGCTCAATGTGGTAACGGTGAAGGAGACGGAGGAGCAGGAGGAGGAGAAGAACCTTCCTGACAAGTATGATCCTGTCGAAATCGAGTGCGGTGACTATTGCAGAATTCGACGACTAATCTATGATAGTACGAAAATTCTCGAAATAACCAAGCACAACATTAGTTTCTACCTCTCAGAAATGGACGTGAACGCTCTTTTAGAAGCAAATAATGAACTTTTAGTACCGTATATGTCTATGCTAGAAACTGTTGAATTTCCAAGCTATTATTATAATGCGCTTAAGATTGTTCGAGCTAGTTTTAATGATCAAAATTATACGTTTTCAGATGCTATTCAAAAATTGTATACATTTAAGCTCGTAGGCTGTACTTTACAACATATAGCGTTAGGACAACATATATTTTTCTATAGACATAGGATCGCTAATGATCTTGAACGATTTTAATAAAGTTTTTGTAAAAATGCATATCTGTCGTTTCATTATGATATACGTCACGTAACGTGACACGTGACGTGACGTGACACGTGACGTACGTGACGTGACACGTGACGCACGTGACGTGACACGTGACGCACGTGACGTGATACGTGACGCACGTGACGTGATACGTGACGCACGTGACGTGATACGTGACGCACGTGACGTGCACACTTTGTTCAAAAATACCAAAAAGATGTCTTGATAGCCCGAAGAACCGCGCCACAACATCAGAAGTAATGTTAGTATTATGTGTGTGCGTGTTTTTTTTTTTGTTTTTGAACACGCTAAGTTTTGAACTCCAACCACGCACTAACATTGCTTCTGATGTTGCACACCTCTGACGACTCAAGCTATCAGGACATCTTGTTGTTGTTGTTGTTGTGAACTCTTCTTACTAGAAAAATCTAACGAAATCAATAAAACATCTTTTTATAAATATTCATTTATTAAATCTAATTACATACATGTTTGAAAAAATATATATATATATAAATGTTAGTACTACATACATGTTTGAAAAAAAATATATATATAAATGTTAGTACAATAGATAGAGAGAAACTGGAGGACGGATGAACGCTTTTTATATATTTTTTTGTAATTTGTTTGCTGTGATGTTTTTTTTTAAAACTCAATATCGCTGTCTACATCAGATTCATCAAATCGGATTCGGATGTTATTTCTAGACCTATCATGTAAGGCATCTCTGCAAGATTCCTGGTCTTTTAGTTCAAACACTACGCTTTTAAAGCAGCTGTGACACCAATTATACTTTTTTTGGTATACGTTCAAAATAATGTCATGTGCATCGTGAACCTCGTGAGAATGGTCATAGCAGGCAAATAAACGTTTATTTAAAGTTTTATGTATTTCTTTAAATTTAGATAAACAATTTTTACATACGTGTAGGTAATATTGGTCCAGCCAATATCCACTTGTCCATAGACAGTAACTAGAATAATCTTCAAAAACATAACCCCAATCTGATTTTCCTAATATAGTGTGAATTAAATTTGGATCTATTTCTTTGTGACATCTAATAAAGTTAATTCCTGTATATGAAGAATCAAGATCATTTTTGGCTTCTTTAATCATAGCGTGCCATTTATATAAAGGAAATTGTTTCACAATTTCCGTAGTTAATTTCCATGGTAGTGGAGACTGCTCCATGAATTCTACTGCTGATGATGTTATTGATTCGCAAATTTTTCTAACAGCTAACTCTGATAATGTTGGGGCATTCATCTATAACAAAAAAAAAAACGCTATTATAAGATACTGTAATGCCCCCACGGAAGTGTGTCAAAACTGTTCGGAATTAAATAACGTTTGTCGTCATACGGACTTAAACTAATTTTTGACTGTTCAACAGAATATACGTTGTGTGCATACGACCTGATACAGCGTTGTGTAGCTGTTTTTTCCTTAAATTCTTTCAAACATTCAACATAATCCTCAAATGCAATTTTATTTTTAACAACATTGTACTTAACCCCTTTAGATTTTTTAACCACCTTCCCACCCTGCACCTTGTAACTATACATTTTGCTTCGAAGTCCAACAAAATGTGTCATAATTTTACCGTTATTTTCATCTTTCATTAGACCCGGCACCTTTTTGTTCTTACGCAGTATTTTATATATGTTATTTTCAGGATAATCCGAAGTATCAAATTTACTGGAATCAGCTTTAATGATCTCCTCATATGCATCCTCACATTGCAATTCGTAGATAAAACTGTCTGTGTCCATGTACATGAGCTTACACCTTTCTGCACCCATTTTTGGTAGCATATAGGTGTAATGAAAATCGTACATGACTAGTTTCGATAGGTCTAGAATTGCCTGCCCTACATACAGAGGTTTGTTAAACGTTATTTCAGCCTTGTTCAATTCGATAACCACCAGATTTTCCTCTAAAATTGTGCGACTGTGGAACCGAAAACTCGAAATCAAGTTTGCTGCCCCATAGCGACCACCCCAAGATTTAACGATTTTACATACGCGGTGCTTACGTATATTTTCCATGGTCTTACCGAATACTGCATTATTCATTAATTTAAAAAGATTTTTTTCGAAATCATTCCGGGCTGCAGCTCTACATCGAGTATTCAACTCGATGTAGGGTTTCAGCCAGGCTGCTTGTTTAAATTGTAAAATTTTATGGATTTTCGTTAACTTTAACCCATTAGCTAGCATTTGTTTTAAATTTTTATAGTGAACCGTGTACTCTTTTTTATCCGTAAGTGTTGCCATTAATTTCGGCAATTTTACCCCGCCGTCGCTGGGTGGTACGCTACGTTCTGCCGCAAACGGAAAATCTTTGTGTTTATCGTGCAGTTCTTGTGGGTACGATAGATCGACTTGTAGCACGTACCCTACGTCAGAGTCGTCGGGTATTGACATCACATCAAACGATGTTACATCATCTACCCATTTGAACCCTCCGTAGGGTAAGGGTTGCTGCATAGCCTTCCCATATAAGCTATTCACATCCAGGTACATAAGGTACTTGGACGGCTTTTCAGGATCATATTCGGGCATATATTTATTGTTGGCCTCCGAAAATCGGTTGCTACACACCGAAATTCCACCTCTTATAGCATTTTCGTAAAACATCACCATATCTAGATCCTTTAGTAGTTCTAACTTACACCCAGTGTATTTGAGCATACAGTCCCACGTATATCCGGGCATTGTATAGTACCACGCAGGATCCAGACCATAGGTGGAGAAACATTTTTTACGCAATTGCTCAAAAACGTCGGCAAGAAGCAGAATATCTGTTTTTAAATATATATCAGAATACTCTCCTAATGTTTTAATGTTAAACTGTTGCCAAACAGATTGCGCATGAGCATACTTCTCGTCACTTACACTTTCATCGTTTAATTTATTGTAAAATTTTTCAATTGGGGGCAAAGTCGTTTCATTTAATTTTTCAACGAATCAATGTAATCGTAACAGAAAACTCCTTTCTGTGTTAATAATTTGAATTTATCTTCATCTAAATTTTGAAATTCCCTTTGTAAAATTTTCTTTTCTGATACTGCTAAAATTGAAGCTAATTCATCAAGAGACGCCCCCATAAATCGAAAAGAGTCTATAAACCGCAATTTAATGTTATTTTCATCTGAGTGCAGCGTAAAGGAGATGTATTTATCTTTGTTGATGGGAAGTAGACTAAGCGACCTTTTTTACATAAATTCGAAATCATAAAGTGACTATCGTACCCACTTAAATTATGGAATATAACCGGCACAACAAACAATTTTCTAAAGTTCAGATTGCATGCTTGGTGTGCGTAACCTCTGAACTCTCCACTGAAATGGTTGTGATCTCTAACGATTATGTCTTTTTTTGTTTTTGAAAATCTCTTACCGCAAATATGACATGATGTTGCCTTACATGTGTCTAATTTTTCAATCATAGGTACGCTTGTTTTTATTTTTGAGTTTACAAATTGCGCAACACCAGCCATACGATTTGCAAACCAATCCATACAATCTGCACCTCGAAAGCTCTCGAAATAAGAAAGGCTATCATCATAGCTGCATTTTACATAGAAACCAGCACTATACGGAACGTGTTTTTGATATTTTATGGTTTTAGTTAAATTTACGACGCTACTTTCTTTATGATTTTCTAATTGACATTCAAAATCTGCATAAACAACAAAAGGAGTATTTTGTTGGTATGTAAAGTTTTTAAATTCAACGCAGCTCTCTTTAGGAAGGTTAATTTTATATTTATTAAATTTAGAACACAGTTTTTCATGTTCAACTAATTATTTTGCTGATGGAAATAGTTCAGACATCTATCGCAAATAAATTTTTTCTCACGATGTTTATTTAACTGGCTACTAATAAGACGCGAAAGATTTTTAATCCAACAATAGTGATATTTAATTTCATCGATTGAATCATTATCTTCATTTGCTGGCGCTGGTGGAGGAGCATCATAATCATTTAAACGCGGATAATATTTATTTTGAGCTAAAAGTAAATTAACATGCGTATCCCGTTTATTTTCCGTTAATCTTGCTGGTACTACTATGTAAAATGATTTTTTTTCTGTTTCGATCAATTCTAAAGCGTAAACATTGACTGAAATGTTATTCATCTTTTCAAATTTTGAAATTTTTGTTAGCAGCATAGGACT